>MU128064.1:4236-33116 GCA_014904975.1 Marasmius fiardii PR-910 | reverse complement strand
GGTACTATCAAGGCGAAGGTAGGCGATATGAGAGAAGATAAGAAAAGAAGGGATTCGAAGGAGAAGGAAATTTTACAGGTAAGATCATGTGAGGATTCGTGGGAACTAGCTACTGATCTAGGTATGGCGCGTTACAGAAGTAGGCGTGCAACAGTTGTTGTGCAAACATTTTCCGGCAAAAGGCCTGAACTGCCTTCAAGCCTCGAAAACGTTGTGAATACAGCGGGCTGTACCGCGGAGCTCTCAGAGGTACATGGATTCCGTGCGTCCGTTTCAATGAATATAGTTGATATTGGACGCGTGTTACCTCAGTTATTCCCGTTTTCTGACCTTGTTTCTCTTGGTACTGTCAAGTGTAGTGGCAGCATTAGGCGGAATCGGGACCCTCTGCTTTCGAGCCTTTGAGGTGGTGCGCAACCGGGTTGGTTAGTTCTTCATCCGCTGTTATATCACTGTAAAATGTTCGCTCTACGTCTTTTCAGCTCAATCCCCCTTGAGGCGCTCTTTCGCGAGGATTCCATCCCAACAGCCTACCATCACGTTCCAACTTTGTTAGTTTGTTCCCTGTGTTTCCAACAGGCCGCGAAATTTTGGAGAACGAGCTTTAATGGAAGCTCACGCCTATCCAAGAAATGCAGTTCTACAACAGAGAAAATGCCAAGTAGTAAAAGGCACGCTGAGTTACGAATAGGCTAAGACAATGGTCTGAGGGTAAGAGGAAAACTGTCACCATAATGATACGTACTCCGTCTCAGGATGTAGGTCCATCGGCCAGGCCATTACAGAACATTTCTTGATGTAGAATACTCCCCGGAAGCGGGAGTATAGATTTCTCAATGCAATCACTTATTTTTCTTTCTTCCTATCATTACCCAACATGAATTAACCCTCAAGTCCCTTTGCTCTGTTCTTTTCTCAAATATAACAACCCACTCCATCAAACAAATCCCTTTCAAAACGCCGTCAACTCAATCGCCGCCCCCAAAGCAAGCTTAACAAACTCCAATGCATGTGTCCACGAGAGCCCAGCGACATCAACCGTGTCCCCGTCAGTATGAATGTACGGGTTGTAGTTCTCCGTAGTAGCTTCGAATGGGAAGGACGTCGGATAGCCAGCTCGGTTCCAGTGGTCTGAGCATGCGTATCCGCACTGAAATCAATCAGGTAAATCAATAGTTCAGAGTCTAGAGATGAACGGACATCGAAAGAAGCACAGAAAAAAGAAAAACTTACAGTACGAGTAAGCTCAGCGGGGATTCTAGAGTACGCCTGAGCGACTTTAACGACGAACGCGTTCAACTCGCTGCTCACGTAGTCGGTGTGGAGGGATATAACTTCTCTGGGTCCGGGCTTGAAACTGATGAGCGAGAAAACCGGACGATCAGAAAAAAGGAGAGGAAAAAACAAAAAAAAAACAAAAAAAGCAAGCCACTTACTATGCAATCATATCAAACTGAATCTGAGCCTTAACATCAACCCCCGCATTTTTGTAGCTCGTAGCGATATCTTGTGATCCCAAAAGTCCACCCTCTTCAGCAGCGTAAAAGTGGAACTCTAACGGTGTGGAAGGTTTGTATCCAGCCGAAGCGAGAGCGCGGAAAGTCTCGATTAGACCAGCAGTCCCGGACCCATCATCGTCAGCACCTGGGGCACGACCGTTGGTCCTGTTACTTCCATTGATTGAGTCCTGGTGGGCACCGAGGATCGTGACGGATTTGGAGGTGGAAGAGCTACCGGCGATCTTGACGATAACACTCTTTTGTACGAACGAGTGGTTGAATTGGCTGACGGTAATGTAGGAACGAGTATCCGCGATCTGTACTCACAACAAGCGATAAGTAATTGTCAGCACTAATAGATGAATTCCTCACCTCTTTAACTTTGTTGAAGACCCAGTCAGAGCTTTGAGAACCTGTCGTGCTGTTGTAATATCGGTTATTGAAGGACGTAAGGGAGCTGATCGTGGATTTGAGGTTGTCGATGGAAAGAGTGCTGATGATTCGGTTGACTTGCGTTTGGTGGGATGGATCGGGGTCTGACAGAAATTGTTATTAAATGAATCGGTACTCTGGAATATATATTGAGCGGACGGACATGGAGCACGTAAGAAGCCGGCGGCGGGGACCGAGAGGCTCTGCCACTTCTCAATCGTTTCCGTAACGTCAAACTAAACCATCGCGTAAGCCCAGCATTACAACAGTCATAGATGAGAACTCACAAAGTTGGTGTCGTTGACTATGAGAGCGTCCTTCTCTTCCTCTGTGACCCATATTGGAGCGGCTCCCTCCTCAAACTCAAGCAACCGCAGTCCTTTCGCTGTATTGGCAACGATTTCGTCGTGCGATATCGGCGCAGACTGGATAAGTGGTTGTGCGACGGCGAGGAGAGCGAAAACTGACTGAAGTTTCATGGGGTGAACACGAGCTGAGGTGACCAAGCGCAACTCATCTTGCATTCGTTTTTCTTTATATCAAACTCGAGGGGCTTTTAGATTTGAAAAAGCCAGCCTCGTGACGAGTTGTCATGCTAAATTTGGCATAAGAGCTCATAAGAGAGGTACATATGGAGAATTAGAGGGAGCGTGTGGATCAGTTGCCAAGCACGAATGTGCATGTGAATGCAGGTCAAGTTGTTTTGGATGATACTACATATATTCATCGTTAAGGACTGGTCACATCCATTGAGATACCATTATAAGCTATTCGAACTTTGATTTGTTTGGATGGAGAACATCATAGACAGTTCCTAAGTACAAATGAAAACCTGCTCGCTCGCTTACGATGGTTCGTATCTCGACTGCGCAGCTGCCGTCATCCTCCATCAGAAGCCGAAGAGAGTCGCAGCGTGGCTCTTCGTGACTTCCGCGTTTTCACCTCTTGTCTCCCGCCCGGACGGCCCCTCACACAACCAACACTTCTCTGTAAATTATCAAAAAATTAGGTTAAAGGCTTTTGACCCCGTAGAATTGACCTATCTAAGGATAGGGACATGCAGATTTAGCCGATAATTCAAAGTTGCACCCCGGATATAGTAGTGGGTCAGTCTCCTAGTATGTTAAACACAGCGGTAAGGGAGCGATTGAATATAATTTTTGAGAAACTTTCTTACTTCTAAGACTACCGTTCTGAATATAATGCTTGAAGTGTAGGCACGGCCTATAGAACATAAGACTGACCATTAGCTGAGCGCCTATGGAAGAGGTACCTCGGAGATATTCCGCCAAATCAACGCAACAAATGGATTACGATGGGAGCGTCGGGGGACT
The DNA here is from genome assembly GCA_014904975.1 of Marasmius fiardii PR-910. Classification (NCBI taxonomy): domain Eukaryota; kingdom Fungi; phylum Basidiomycota; class Agaricomycetes; order Agaricales; family Marasmiaceae; genus Marasmius; species Marasmius fiardii. The sequence continues at coordinate 29,851 of MU128064.1, read as the reverse complement.
TAGTCCTATACTAAAAGATCCGCCTTCATGGCTATCACAACGGGTTTAGCGGACCGTCATCATGATTAGCAACCGCAATTGGCTTCGGACTTTGAACCTCATTGATGGAACCAAAGCACGTCATCCCTTCACTTCACCTGGGGTCTGAGTTTAGTGTAACGCACCCCGAGCGGTTACTCGGTTTGTTCCCTTTTATGGATGAATACGGTACCTGTACCTACCCTCGAGTATTTAAGTAGAGTAGATTGGTTTGTACTTTCTTCAGTTCTTTCAGAATCGCAGACCATATACCTGTTATTCTGAGAGTCTCTCGTGTGCACGTCACACTTAGGCGTCCAAATGCAACCAACGCTTTTATTCATGACTCTGTGAAATCTGAACCGTTACAGGTCAAGCCTGGATTTATTCGAATTTTTAGGTATCAAATCGTTAACTATGCCATGACGACCCTGCAATATATATATACCAGCCCATACAGACGATCTCCCACTTCCACACGCTTCCCTAGAGGACCGTCCTGCTTACAAGTGCCGATCTAACGCCATAGTAACCGTTTCACGAGGGGCCCAACTCTATGTTCACAAAGAAATAGATTAAATATCCTCCAAAAGCAAGGTACGCCCTGTTCTTTCCTCCCTTTCCCTCCCCCGTATCCCAGCCGTCGAACCAATTCTATGCAATTTCTCTTTTTCGCTCTCCTCCTAATCGTTTCGCCAATTTTCGCGAACTCTGTAGATGTTAACGATGGTCTAAATAGCGGCTTTCAAAATCAGTGCCCATGTACGGTAAATGACGGAGGCTCGGAACGTGTAATAGACCTTCACAAACGTGAAGTTGAGCAAGATTCAAAGTATTGCAGGCGGTCGTTTGGATTGGAGAGGCGAGCGGATGGAGATGATGGAACAGGGAATGGTGGAGTCGGTGTTGGTGTCAATGTGAGTTCTTTGTCTATTTTTCTTACTGGGCTTGTCTTTCGACCTCCATATTTCGCCTGTAAGCTCCCATCAGTTGGTCTAAGTTTGGGGAATATCACGACGAAGCTGGGAAACATCAACCTAACGTGTGTTTATCCGCTACAGCATAAGCCGAATACGTAGAACTGACTTACGTTCGACACCTTTCTGAATTAAAATAGCGTCACGAACGTCACCATCGCTTTGGGGAACGTCGAGTTGCGTTCCTATCTCTGTTCAACTCCACCTCTTTTGTGACTCAACCCCCACAATAGTGTCGAAAATGTATCAGTCGGGAACATATCAATCATCGTCTCAGTTCCCTTACCGGGAGCGAGTCCTGTCCAGGCATTCAGTGCATTTGTTCGTTTCCCCCAAATATCATTCACGGCACTAACGGCTTACAAACTCCATTTAGTCTTCTTCAACCTCAATCGCCACCTCAACAGCTACGGGCACATCTACTGTATCATCCACCAGCACCACGCAAACAGCAACTTCTTCGGGGTTCCTTCGCCAACGACTAGGCAGACAAGATTCAGGCGAAGGCGGGACAACAGCGTCCACATCCCCTCCGATCGTTTCTCTACCCACGGTTACAGCAACTGTCGGTGGCGGCCCTGTCAGCCTCGACACCGGTAGGATAGACACCGAAATCGGGAATATATCAATTCTAGTTGGACATGTGAACGTTAGCGTCGGTGATGGTACGTATCATCATGTGGTTCAAACAGCCCCCCTCTCTCAAAAACTGATTCATTCTTTGGAAAACCCGTGCGGATAGTTAAAATCAAAAACATAACCCTCGGGAACATATTCGTCCTAGTTCAGATTGGACAGCCAGATGTATGTGCTCTCAAACTACGGCTGTTTTCTCCTTACCGGCTAATTGTGTTGTTTTCGTTTCCGCAGCTTACCGGGGCGCTGGGAAACCTAACAAACACCTTGAACGGAATCGGAGACCGATAGGCGGTATCAACCGAGCGGTTTGAAGAAGGTTCCGAAAACTTATACACGTTCGTAAATCGGGAAAAAAACCTCTTCGTTTTCAAAAATTCACCGCCCGCTTTTTGGCGATGACTTGTGCGCGACATATGACGTACGATATGACGCTTGTCAATTTTCCCTCTCTGCCGCGGTCAAGAGCTGTCTAAAGTTCAGAGGTCTCCTTAAATGAATAACAACTCTCTTTTCTCTGAATAAAATCTAGATACCCATGGCTGCTATGTACAGTCGTCTCTTTATGCAAATATAGCAGTGCTACATACAATATGAATAGCACCTTTTTGTCATCTTTATCTCGGCCACTATCAGTTTCCACCCGTGATGCGCCCAGCGCTTGCGAAAAATCAAGTTATCACAGCAAAAGTTCAAAAGTCGGAGTTTTCGTCCGTCATCCCTGACCTGACTGTTGTTGTTTTCCGGCTTGAGATGCTACGATCACATCTCGCCTTGGCTGTGGAGGCGGTATAATCATAACCGGTCCACAGTATCTCTACACCTTCCGGGAGTCAGGATGACACAACCCACCGACTTTCACACACCCTCAGCTTCTTGCACAGCCCGAGTTCCCTTGAAAAGTATAAAACCTCAAAACGCTCAAGCCAGGACTTGTCGATTCTCAGAAAACCCCGCAACATAAGCAAGAAACCCAAACAAATACGAAACCAATGACTCGATTCACTCTCGTCGTGTTCGCTGTCTTCAGCGTCGCGTCTTACACCCTAGCAGACCAAGATACCAAATGTTCGTTTGACAAGATCGCTGACGACGTCAAGCGGATCTCTACTCAAACTCTCGCGTTGGACGATCAAGTTCAGCAGGTGAATTATCACAGTCAGGGAAAACAAGTCACTGCGGTAAATGCTTTTTTTTTTTGCGTTTTCGACTGCTGGAAGCTGAACTTATCACGGCCACTTGCCTTCATTTTCACAGCACGTTCACAACGAGTTTCAAGGACTCACAAAGGCTATCGAGACGACGGCGAATGACATGAAGGTAAAATCATGCACCCTCTTCTCCGTTTTTTTTTCTCAGGCTGACAGTCTTTTTTTTTTTCAAGCCTTGCCCCGCACCACTCTCCAATGACACTTTCCAAACGTTACTCTCCTCCGTTCAAACCATCATCGGAGAAGAGACCAAAGCAATGAAGGATCTCGTCGCCAAGAAACCTGTATTTGACGCCCTCGGAGGGGTTTCTCCTGTTATCAAGAAGGATCTCGATAACCTTCATTCCTCCTCCTTAGCGCTGGAGAACGTATGGCTCGCAAAGGCACCTGTGAGTGTTTTCTTTTTTTTCGCATCGCATGGATTTTTTCATATTTTCTTTGTTTTTGCTCATGAACTGACCGAACGGATAGAACCAACACAAGGACGAAGCCCAGAAACTCGTGAATGAAATTAACAACGTGCTTGCGTTTGCTCAAGCGGCTTATGCGTATGCTTGATTTTCGTGGAAGACATTTCCCCTTATTTATTTTCTCCCCTTATGATCCTTATCTACTCCCCCCTCTATTGCCACTTTTGTTACTTACTAGTACTAGTTTCATAAATGATTTCGTACATGTGTTTTCGCTTATTTCCTGATTAGTCTATTCTATGATACCTTTGTATTTAATTGATCCCAAGTTGGATCAAACCCACATTATCATAACCACGTAACCCTACTCGTTTCTGTATTGCGGAAGGGCCACACTCAATGAATTTTTCGAAGACTGGTCAGAGTCTTTCAGTATCCGTTCTGGCTGTTTTTCCCAAGTTTGTATACACCCCCGAGTCGTATTCCCATCTCCTAACGATCATCACCTGCAGTCCAAAACTGCAGTTTCCCCATCTGACGGGGTCGTTAGCCGTATTCGAAGAAAGAAAGAAAGAAAGAAAAGCCGATTTTACATTTCCGGGGTTGGCGGCATGTACAGGTTGGCAGATTTTAGGCGGCACAAGTAGTGTGTGTGGAGAGTTGGCTGAGAGAAGGGGAGAGGTAAAGATACACAACCGGTCTACTCCTCGTTGAAAACCTAAGACTCTCTTCAGACACGCGAACATAAATCCTCACACCATTCGTGGCATTTGTGTGTACGGTGCATGTTAGCTCCATGCTAAAGCTGAGTCTGCTAAGTAGCTAGGCCCGGATCTGAAGACCTAGAAAGGATGGGGTGATTAATATTGCAGGTTAACAGATAGTCGTAGTTATTAGATCTCAGCAGACCACGAAGGGTAAAGCTCTATTATATATCATACCTAACAGATAGTTGTAGTTATTAGATCTGTCAGGGGAAAAGAGTAAGTTAAGAGTAAAGTAACAGAAAGTACGGGAATACACACCTCAGCAGACCACGAAGGGTAAAGCTGAGGTGTAGAGAATAATGTACGCAAGTAAATAAGTAAGTTGGAAAAGGAGTCAAAACCATAGATAAAGGGTCAAACGGAAGTATCGATGATAACAAGAATAACTGCAATCGGAAATGTAGATACCAAGAAAGGGGATTGTCCGACACATCGGGCGTATGGGGTTCCTATTTCCAACACAGGTTACTATGACCTGAAGTAGAGAAAGCTAGAAGTTGAACACCACGTAAACGACGCAACCGAGCCACTTGCTTGATGAATCAGATAAGCACTTTTTCACGACGTTACAATCACCAGCGTAGATTCGTTTCCGAGCACCATGTCCTCTTTCATACCTATCGAAATTGTCGACAACATTCTAGGGTTTTGTGACAAGATCACTTGTAGCCTCGTCTGCAGATCCTCGACACCCATCACCCGGTGTCAATTATTTGAACGGCTCTACATCGTAACAAAGAACTGTAGTGAAAAATGTTGGCCACCCGCACCCTTGCCGCCAGGCAGTCACGTGGCACTCTCCCACGGCTCTCCACCTACTGGTTCGACCTTTGCGCAACAAACACCTCGCTCACTTGTGGACGATGCTCTGAGCCTTAAAAGATATTTTTTATTAAAAGGGTGTATGTATTTTTGTGTTCCGACCAAAAATAAATATCCCGAGTCCACACCAAGTAATGTATAAGTAAACTCGGTTTCACTCAAGAACATGGTAGCAGATAGATTGTCCTCATACGTGCGCCTCATCTCTCTGGCAGAGATCTGCCTTCATCTCGCCTCTCTTTTTCTTTATCATGTCCCAGATCCGGTTCATTTCCCGAAATGTTCCCGGATGAAGTCCACCATTCCGTGCCGCAACATGAACTCTTCCCATCGTCGATCAAGGTGGCAAGTTCAGTGCGGGAAAGATACACTAACTAAAAGGGCAAGTTATATGTTGCTACAGCATTCAATTCAAATTTCAAATCTCACGACAACATTTTTTTCCAATAGGATCTGAATATGGAGGTGAGTTCTTCCTTGGGTCCATATAAAACCTTTTAGCACTGGCAAAGTCTAATTAAACTGATAGATACCTCTCCTCGCATTAATCTCTTGCCCTTCCGAGAACTAGAAACTGCATTCGCCTTTCTTTAAGCTCCAATCTTCGAGCTGTGTTTCCGGTCCCCCCTCCCTCACTCAGGTCTCTCCATCTGAGCAAATCATATCCGATTTACTACTTCCGCACCTTTCGGAAGGCGAAGTTTCGACCAATTCGACCTCGGACGTACGGATTGAGTTGGACAATATCCTTCCCTCAGCTTCTCTCGGACAATCATCGAATTCAGTGTCGTGTGAAATAATCTTGTTGGCCTAGGCGATGGCCAGAAGAATAAGGAACGGGTCAGATCCCTGTTCAAAAAGAGTTCTGCGTGGAAAAGTTGCGTTTGCAGAGAGTTACTAAAGGTGGCTGTTCTTTTCTCTTTGGTCGCCTATAGATTAGAAATGTCAATCCTTTGTAATTCAAAAGGGTTTGTTCTGCAGGAGGACCTGAAAGGGACGACATATTAGCCGTGAGGGGATTGTCGAACTGTTTCATGGTCTCACGTTTTTTTGTCTGACGTTGCCTTTCATTATCTTACGTTTCAATAGTTGACCTCCTTCCTTTACAGCGTTTTCTTGGACATTTATTTTACAAGAGGGACCATCAAGCAGTCGCAGAGCCCCCTTTACGCAGTCTGTTTACTGTTGCGGAGTGATACAATAACGTGAAACCTAGCACTATCCTCGAGGGCACAATGATAGTTCAAATTCAACTTTTATGAGTCAAATGCTCCTCCCGGTCGCGCACCTCCTGTGATGATGACGTAATTGTTTACGCCTTTCGCCCAATCAATCGTTTCGAATTTGCGCTCAACCAATGAACCAATGTAAGAAATTTTATTCGAACTTCGATCTGTATGGGTGGCGTTTTCCGCCTTTTTCAAAGGTTGTCAGTTACTTGGTGATCACTGGTAACTGTCTAGGAGACTGGGAATATCCGGATATCCTATCTCAACTGCAGAGCGAAGCTACTTTCGCACTCGAATTGGTTTCATTCTTGATGTTGATCAATTCAGATATTCACTCGTGTTCCCAAACGCTCGGTTTTGTTATACCGGACTGGTCTGGAATACAATTCAAGAAGGAAGCAACGGGGAGTTATGGTGGCCAATGGTATCCATCGAATTTCGAAGCACCTCAAGGATTGATATAAGGCTGTAGCGCGCCTATAGAGCGTGATTTCAGCCTTACGGTGCCGTCAAGCCAAATACAACAATCACGACTACAAAGTCATGATGCTAGTACAAGATAGACGCCTGAAGAGCGACCATAACTCTATACTTACAGGTAGCTCCTGTGCCACCTATTTTGCCGACGCCTTATATCGATCCCGTCAGGATTGGGACTTTCTGGATTTTCTTCTCCTTTCTATTGAGTTTCTTTTTTGCTACCCGAATCTGCAGAGCGCTCTCCCCTTTTTGTTAGTAACTGTATTGGTTCTCCGTTATTGATGGCCTCACGCAAAGTTGTATCCGAATCCACAAGCCGTATAAGCTGTGCTAAAATGTATGAGTTGCTGCCTTACAGCACAGTCACTATCGTGATGATCGGCTAATTTCTCCCCTTAATCCACAAACCGTATAAGCGGCGCCAAAACGGATGAGTTGCTAGCCTTACAACACAGTCACTATTGTGATGATTGGCTAATTTTCTTCGCTTCTCCCCTTGTCGTGGTGAGCAACCTTTCAAGGTAATTCGGACCTCAACGATCCAATCTGCAAAGGATCATCATGATCCCCACAGCCACCAGAATTGGGTATAACCTTATGGCCCACAGCTTGGGATTCAAAACATACAGCCCTTTCCCCCTCCATCGTATGATCCAACAAACGAAGATGCATACTATCTGGAGGTGTGCCTGCTATTAAACTTAATCATCCTGTACTGACCCAGACTTGACCCACAGAATCTTGTTGATTCTCATTTGTGTACTGCCTTGCACTGGATTCAACATTACAATACCACCACAAGTATTTTCTGGGAACATCACACAATTCCCATGGGAATGGAACGTGACAGACTATCAGCGAAGTCTTTCCGCGGTGTTTTTGGCGACGCTTTGCAGCCTTCCAGACAACTTTAGTTGTCTTCGTAGCTTAAATCATGCTGGAATGGGAGGAGATGGAGTGGGAGGAATTAGTCTATCAATAATAATAGAGGATCACGCCATTGTTAAGAATCCTACCAATAGCTCGGAAGCCTCAGGTACTCTGCTACTTACTGCTAACACGTCGGGGTGAGTGTCAAACTCAGAGAACTACTAAAACCGAGTGTCAGTCTACTAATGTTCTCATTAAATTTCCCTGGTAGGCCTCATGTCATCTGTACATATGGGTGAGCAGCATAGGTACCAGAGAAAGAGCATTGACAAACATCCCAGTAATTTTAGTAATCTTCCGAGGAGAGAGACAAATTCCAGTGGCCAGCAAGACATCAGGTATGATACCTTGACTTACATATATATCTTGATCCATAATTGTCCCTGCTGCAGCTCCATTCTCAATTCCTTGGATGGTTTGAATCTTCTTGATCAGTCAAGAACATTTGAGGTTCTCCCGGGTAGTGCAGAAGCCAATTCAGCCACTCCCACAGCAACTACTACCAACCAAAATGGGTGGTTTGGTCATTCCGGGTAAGGAATACTGATTATAATCAAATAATTTCCGCTAAATTGCACAGTGGCCACCACAAGAGAACACAATCCCGAATTGCCCCAATTGTTGGGGGCGTTGCGGGAGGTGTGGGATTACTTTTTCTAATCCTTGTTATATTCCTGCTAAGAAGACAATGGAAAATCGACCGGTTTCAGCAAAACTGTTGTACCAACCTCCCCGTGACAGGTCCACTCACCGACGCTCGGCATCCAAATAAACATGTCATCACACCCTATAGCTTGATGGCGGCACAAGCTCCTAAGTCTAGACGTAATGGCAAACCCAGCCGGGCTTTCCGTGAACTATCTCGTTGCAATCCAAGGCAGGACCATGATACCAATGTTCCTGAAGTGCCGAGCCCACAACGTCCATCTGCTGATCTATCCAATGCCGTGGCGCCCAGTTCGGAATCTGATGAAGAAAATCACGATAGGCGAGTAATTCGGTATGGAAACGCTCCTTTGGAACAGCGACATGTGGCGAGGCATGCCGATAGTGGATGGAGGCCGGCCGCAGGTTCGTTTGGAACAGACGACGTTGAAAGCCTTCCCCCTAATTATGATGAAGCAAAGTAGTATCTCGGACCAGAACTCCGGTAGAATGCACAGGGTAGTTTTCAATGTAACGGGTTTATCATAAAATTCGAATCTAACGATGCGTTCAGAATAAGTAGATCCCGGGCAACTCACAGCAGAGGATGAATAGCGATCACTCCCTCAACCGAACAAGATGCTCCCAAGTACTGGGTCTATTCTTCAAGTGCAAATCACATCGTTTCCTGATACGGTAGTACTACACAGTTTTGCATCGCCACATTCTCACGTCTCTTCTCGCCTTACTAGCCTTGTTGTAGACAGGTCAGGATTACGATAACTCTGTTATTTTATGCAGAGGCTCCAGGCACTAAGAAGGTCCATTTTAACAGTATCACCACTCGCGAAACAAGATCTAAATTTTCTCGTGTCCACGGTTCGGATTCCCAATACTCTTTGAAGGCAGGATCTGCCGTCTAGTTTCGCACGGCTGTTGCTCTTGCCACTGCCATTCAGATCTCTCATTCATCGCCTTGAGCGCCATCATACATACAATCCTTCCTCCCGTCCCACCAATTATTTGGTGGCGAGCATCGTCTTATCCAGTCTCGAAGCAGCTTTCACATCGAGCTCAATAACAGGAGAGACCCAAAGACAGGGATATATTATTTCCAGAAGGTACAAAACCAGGCCGTTATGGCAACCATCGGCACACATCAAAGCCTCGAGAAGTCTCGAAGATTGATACGTGATCCTGTCAGGATTGGAGCGTCCGACTCGTGAATTGTAGCCCTCGCTTCGAACTCTCATTCGACATTTACATCCCGCCAGAGAACGAAAGCGTGTTCACCCACAAAATTTTTCACGTTCCCACGTTTGCAAACATAGTTCAAAATCGAAAATTCCTGCTTCATTGTAACTGGAATCATAGAAGATAGAAGATCTGGTGGTATCATTTGATCTCGGTTTGGTCCTTAGGTGAAATCGACAACGAACGTTGCGGTATGGATCATCACGATGTTCATTCCAGCCCCCTACCACTGATATAAACAAGTCAACGCATCAAACTCGTTTGCTCCCTTGGCTCCCTTTCCTTTCGTCCCCCCTTACGTTCCAGCGGGCTGGTATGTATGCTATCTGGAGGTAAGCTTATTACCGATTTGACAAGCATGACAATTTGTGAGCTGAACGATCCTTGGACCTTAGACTTTTGCTCCTTTCCCTTCTTGCGCTGTTCTGTGAAGGATACAGTATCACACTACCGTCGTCGAGCATATCGGTTGGTGAATTCAAGGCCTTCCCATGGTTTTGGAATGCAACGGACTTCAAACTAAGTCCTTCGGGAGTTTTTGTGGTGGTGCTCCTCAACTCCACAAAAGAGTTCGACTGTCCACTTCAGTCAAGTAACCCTGGATTGGGGTTTGATACCATACCCAAAATAATGGAGGGCTCCCTGGTCGCTAAAAATCCCATGAACGGAACTGACTCTTCGGGGAAATTTTTCTTCACTCCTAGTCGTCCAGGGTGAGTGATTACCTACCAAACATTCACAATGACTGGGAGCCTGATTCAACTGCATTCCTTCGTTCACGGCAGGGATCATATGATCTGTACTTACGGGTAAGACTTAATACGAATCTTTCAAAATTATTATGGCTGATTTACCGCACCCACCGTAGAAATCTATCGGCAGATGCTTTGAATCAGAATCCGTCCAAATTCAATCCGAACGAGTTTGCGTACGACTATTTCATTTACATACGGATAATCATTTCTCAAGGTGGAATTTAATACAGAAATATTCTCAATTCTTTGCAATTCATCGAGCAGTCGGAGAAATTTAATGTTATGCAAGCTACCCAACCAACCTCTACAGCAATGGCCCCTTCCGCAAACTCTACAAACACGGGCGACGATGACGATAATAATGGTGATGACCATCGTTCTGACGATCATCAGTATGGATATCCCAGCTCCACGATCGAGTCCAGCTGAAATTCGTTAATCAGTCTCCAGAACCAGCAACAAACCCCAATCGCTGCAATTGTGGGAGGGGTCGTGGCAGGTGTAGCATTGATATTGCTGGTGTTTGTCGCATACATCATCACACGGACAGTCAACAAGCTTCAGCGAGGAAATCAGATCAGCCTCTTGTCCTCTACAACCCCCAACACCGAGCTAGCCCAACCGATGTCACACATTATTACCCCCTATAATCTGGATACCATGGCGGCCGGGACTATTCCTTTGACCGAGCGAAAAGGAAGATTCAGCCTGACCTTACGTAAACTCCATTGGCCCCGTCGTTCCAAAAAGGAGAAAGAGAAAGAGAAGTTGGAGGCAACATCATCGCCAGAAAGTCAAGCCTCATGTCAACTCACGCCGTCTTTGGATCTCGGTGGGACTCGCGCTCAACATTCGCGGGCTCGGTCACCAGTGACCCAGCATGTAGCTCCTTCGGATAGTGGCCGGAGGCCCAGGAGCTTAGCAGAAACATCTCTCGTTGATGCTCCCCCTGCGTACAACGAGGTAAGGTAGCTTGCTTCATATTTGTCCTTCACTATGCGCCCGATTTGGGTCTTTTTACAGTACCAGAGATCACAGCTGTAACGCCTATAGCCCACGCGTCCACGTAGTTGTCGTATCGGCAATCAGTATTTACATCTATTTGTCTCATTGCCGCTCATTCCGTATTTAAGCCTGTGCGTACGTAGTTTACCTTAGCTTCACTTCTTCACTTGTACCAGTACATACCAACAGTCTAAATCCCTTGTCGTGTTCACTCGAGTGATCTGAAGCCACCCCCTCACATGCCTTATACTTTTTTGAACACCAAGTCACCGTACTTGTATTGTTCGTGATATTCTAACATTTACAATTTATTACTATCTACTTTGACATGTCTGATCGACAATCACCAAGAAGTCTGTAGAGCACGGCGCGCACTATTAGTGGTAGCTGTTGTGGGAGAGCTCACCTAGTGATAGTTAGACTTAGCACACACACGAAGTAGATAGTAGGAGCGAAAGAGGTGTATTCTATAGTAAGACAAAGTCCTTATATACCAAATACACAGAGTAAATATCAAGAAATACTAAGAAACAATAGTGGAGCGCTCATGCGCTCATCCAGCACCTACTCGGTCCAACTAAGAATCACATGTGATTCAACACTCCCCCTCGCTGAGTGCAGCCATGAAAGGCGCTCTAAGCAGAAATATTGGATGAGTAGAATTCAAGTCCTAAGTGCTGTCTGAACCGTAGAAACTTGACATGCCCTAAGTTCTTTGTAAACATGTCGGCAGGATTGTAGGCACCATCAATAAAGAACAGTTTAACTTTGCCATTCTCAACACATTCGTGAATGTAGTGATAGTGAATATCAATGTGTTTGGTTCGTTTTTCTTGAACCGGGTTTGAGGCAATGAAGATGGCTCCTTGATTATCTGCACAGATTGGAATAGCAGACAAATGAATCCCAAGTTCAGAGAGAAGGGATCTAATCCATGAAGCTTGTTGGCTGCAATCTGATAGCGCCATATACTCTGCTTCAGTGGAGGAGAGAGCTACAGTCTTCTGGGCATGAGATCGCCAACAGAAGATGCTGTTTGCTAACTTGAAGAAGTAGCCAGTAATTGAATGACGTACCGTAGGGTCAGAGGCCCAGTCCAAATCAGTGAAGGCCAATAGACCTTTATCAGTTGATCCATCATAGACAAGAGAGTAGTAGCAAGTACCTGCAAGATATTTGCAGATATATAGTGCTCTGTCAAGATGATCCTGAGAAGGATTGGCTGCAAATTGAGAAAGCTTCGTAACAGCATAGGCAATATTGGGACGAGTGCCAAGCATAATATAGAGAAGCGATCTAATTACTGACTGAAACTTAGCACAGTGGGCTGGATCAACTGGGCCTTTATAAGGCTCCAGTTTGTACCCTTCTGGGAGTGGTGTGACATGAGATTTAGCATTGGTCATGCCAAAACGCTCAAGAACTTTTTCCAAGTAGTCCACCTGATCTATATAGATCTTTTTGCCTTTTCAGCAAATACGCATATGGAGAAACTCTTTAGCGTTGCCTAAATCATGGCATTCCCAGCATGCCATAAATTTGGCCTTCTTCTTGTCAACAAAGGACTTATTTGGTCCAAGGAATAGCGCATCATCAACATAGATAATAGCTATCACGTACTCGCCAGTTTCTTCATCTTTACAGATAAAGAGTCCTGCATCAGATGAAAGGCGTTTAAAGCCCATTACTTTCATGGAAGAAGTTAGCGCTCTCCACCAAACCAGAGCAGCCTGCTTCAATCCGTATAATGCACAGCAGAGTCATAACACTTTGTGTTCCTGACCTTTGACTTTGAAGCCATCAGGTTGTTCCATATAGATCTCTTCTTGAAGTTTGCCATATAAGAAAGTGCTCTTCACATCAACAGCAGTGATGTACCAGTCTTTCAGTGCTGCCAGTCCTAACATCATGCAGACAGTTTCAAAGCACACTACTGGAGAGAAGATCTCATCAAAGTCAACACCTTTGACTTGAGAGAAACCCTTAGCAACAAGTCGTGCTTTCTTACGACCATCAGATTTGACGTCGAAGACCCATCGGTTTTTGATGGCTTTGTGACCTTTAGGACAGTCAATTAATTTGAAGACTTTGCGCTTGCGAAGTGCCTCTAGTTCTTTGCGGCAAGCAGCCTTCCATTCCTTTTGCTGCTCTAAGGGCAAGCGTAAAATGTCACGGAGAGTCCATTCTCATACATTGGACCTGTTTGGAAGTTTGTCGTGAAGTGGAATTGCAGAATTCAGCAAATAAATCACAAAGCCTACTCCCCCTTCCTGGGCTAGTTGTGCAACCAGAGTTCCAACCTTATCAGCAGACTGATCATTGCTCTGTTGCAGCTCAGGGGCAGAACTTGGTCCAGGAACCTTATTCTGTTGGTTTTCCCCTGTGGGATGGTGCATTGGTTCTTTATCACCAGTAAGTTGCTGCCATGTTCTGACTTGCTCAGACTGTTTCTGCACAGCAGAAGGCTGGGTTGGGTTCCGTGAGTCCCCATAAATACTGCCGGGTTGCTTAGTGCCCGTTCGGTTGCGCACAGAACGCCGTGGTTGTATAACTGGTGGCTGGTTCTGTTCACCTTCATTGCCTGGAGGCATTGGTGACCTGGGTGGTGTAACTGTTGGATCTGGTTCAGGATTGTCAAGGTCCTGAGGTGGAACACCGCCTTAATCATCGTCATAATTGGGACCAGATCTCCTAGAAAGACTTGGGGATCGGGATCGATAGTGAGAGGAAAAATCATCATCATCATCTCCTGCTTCCAAAGGAATGTTGGGATTTTCACCCAATTTGGATGGTTTTTCTCCAACAGGAGTAAATCCACGAGGTTTGGTGTCAGGACATCTCGGAAACATCGTTTCATCAAACAGAGCTGTCATTGCCTTGAAGATGGAGTTTGTACTCCACATAAAGAGGTAACCCTTCATGCCATCTTGATAACCAATAAAAGTCATCATTTCTGCTCGAGGAGCAAGTTTATTCTGACGACGTTCTTCAGGCAAATAGACGTAAGCTCCACAGCCAAAGACTCGAAGGTGAGAGACATCAGGTGCTTCACCATGTAACATCTCATATGGAGTCAACCAGCATAGACGCTGGGAAGGAGTGTGATTGTAGAGATGCACAGCATGTAAAACTGCAAATTCCCACCAGGACTGTGGAAGACATGCATCAAGGCGCAATGCCTGAGCCTTCTCAATAACAGTCCGGTTAAAATGTTCAGCATGACCATTCTGTTGAGGAGTATATGGTACACTCTGCAGAACTCGAATCCCATTTTCCTTGAGTACATCATCAAATTCATCTGACTTGAACTCTCCCCCTTCATCAGACATCCATTCCTGGACTGTTGAATTGAATTGCGTTTTAACCATTGCAAGAAAAGTTCTAAGTGCAGAGATGGCATCAGACTTTCACTTGAGAAGCGTAGTCCATGCATGGGAAGTATGGTCATTGATGAAAGAGATGTAATATTTATAATGGTGATAGGACTCAACAGGAAAGCTTTTGAGATCAGAATGTATTTTCTGGAAAGGTCTTGTAACCTGGGTTTTCGAGTCTGGAAACAATTTTGAATGCATTTTACCTTCAGCGCAGCCTCGACAAAGGGGTGAACCTTTTGGGCACTTCTGAGGTTCAGCAGGAAAATTTCGTGTATGCTTTCAAGCTTTATTTAGGGCTTTATCAGATGGATGTCTGAAACACCTATGGTGGATCTCGTAGTCAGCATTGTAAACAACTGACTTGGCCAATAAATTATCGACTGAGGCTTTCTGCAAATGAACCCAAAAAATGGTCTGGCCAGGATGGTGTGGATAAGAGACAAGTGACTGATGTCACGAGTTTGCACCAGGGTAGAAGGCAAGTTTTTTCGCAGAACCACGAATTACTTGACCTCCTTGTAGGAATTCTCCCAAAGACAAAAGTCTTATAGATAATTGCGGAATGTAATAGACAGGATAAAGACGTGTAACACGCTCTTCAAGTTTACCATCTTTCCCTTCAACACTGTGGCTGATAAACATCGTGCCTTTTCCCTCAATAGAGATCAGAGCATCCTTCGAAGCAGTTTATACAGATTGCTTTTTCTTCAAAGGTTCATATTTGGCAAAGTCATTTAGATCGAATGTGAAGTGTGCAGAAGCACCAGAGTCAACAATCCATTCTTGTGATGATCTCTCAGGTCTCTTTCCTTTACACTTGGTACAACACGCAAAATGTTCATTCAAGAAACTACAGAACTTAACAAGCAAAGCAAGATTATTCTATTTACGTCTACACTTAGTTGCTAGAGTTTTGCAAAAAGTGGATGGCATGTCAGTGTCAGAAGTGAGACTGAGATAAGGGACTTGCCGATCACTATCCTCGATCTGAGATCCAAGGCTCACAGAGTCCAAGTAATCATCCTTGTCAAGGCCAGCAGCATCCGCAATGGAGTCATCAACATCCTCATTGTCCGTGATCCAATCAGCCTCTTCCATCTCAACATCAGGAGTGATGCTACGGAACCTCTTGGGGGAAGGAGAATGACTAGGATAGTCATCATCCAAGGTCTGCTTGGATGAGGAGGCCTGCAGCTGTGGAAGTTGAGCTTGGGCAAAAGAACACTCAAGGCTTTCCAAGTTATGCACATAACCCCGTTGTCCCAAACACTCAAGCATGTTGCGAGCATTACAAGCGTTCCTGTAAGGAGGAGCATATGGCTGTGGAGCGCAACCAACAAAACGTTGTGCAGCATGTGGATCGGTGATTCTGGCATCATGGGGGTGACGCACAGATGGTGTGAGAGGAGGTGGTGGTGATGGTGAACGAAGGTGGGAAGCCAGAGAAGCAGAGGTTATGTGGGAATGACCAGGATCGTCATGAGACTTACAATCCTTGCGTTGCTTTCCAGAGGCCTTGCCATGCTTAGTCTTCTTTCGGCGATTTCCTGATGAACCATTCCCGTTACTGGAGTTCTTGCCAGAGTCTCCACCAGAGTTCCCACTAGAGTTGCCAAAATTGCGAGTACGCTGCTGCTGTCCAAACTGGGGGTCCTTGCGCTTTTGCTTAACAGCCGAAAGGCGCTTTGCAATAGCACCATCAGACATGGTTTCATACTCAGTCCGGATGGCATCTCGTATAACAGAAACGTCCAAGTCATTCGTGTCCCAGTTCTGGAGACAGTGGCTGACAGCGCGGTCCCATTTCTGGGGAATGGCAACAATGAGCAACATTGCCTTTATGAAGGCGGGAAGTGGCAGGTCGTTCAGCTCAAGCCTTTTGACCATATAATCAAAGCGAGTGAACTCGGGAAGAGGGTTGTCACCAGAGAGCTTGAAAGTGATGAGCTCCTTGAAATAGCCAAAGACGGTGATGGCACTGGCAGTGCCATACTTTTTTTTGAGAGCAGCCCAAGCATCTTTAGCGCTCTTGTCTTTGATATACTCGCTGATGGTCAAGGAGACAGACAAAGTGAGGCAACCAAGAGCACGTTCCTCATACTTCTTCCATTCATGAAGCTCTTTCGAGTACCCCTTCATGTCCTCAGGAGAGACAGGAGTAGTGACAGCATTGTCACCTTCACCAATGGTGATGGGTTGCAGCTGCATCAGTTCTTCCTCGTCACCGTTAAGGTGGCCCCAGAAGCCAGACATCATAGAGTAGGCCTTGAACAGAGAGGAGAAGACCTGCCAGTCTGTACCATCAAACGTCATGGGGACGTGAGTCTTGAGACTGTTGGCAGAGGACATGATAGAATATCTAGTGATAACAACAACAAAGTCAGCATAAAGTGAAACAATGAGCAGCCACAATAGCGCTATGCACAATGCCGACATGTCATTGACAGTGTCAAAGGGTATACATCTGCCGTTGAGAACAACAGGCAGAACCGGGGCTGTCAACAATGATAGCAGCCTTAAAGGCGCTTAGTCATTGCGGCTAGCGGCTATAAAAAGCGCTTTGCCATTGACAGTGGCAGCGGCTGAAAAAAGGCACTTGCCGTTGACTGCAGCCAAAAATAGCACATGTCAAAAAATACCTCCAGCCCGTGGGCCAGGGCCCATAACCTGTAGAGCACGGCATGCATTATTAGTGGTAGCTGTTGTGGGAGAGCTCACCTAGTGATAGTTAGACTTAGCACACACACGAAGTAGATAGTAGGAGCGAAAGAGGTGTATTCTATAGTAAGACAAAGTCAAGTCAGTGTGTATCACACTGATCAAGGTAATCTACATGCTAACAGCTCAGGATCTCCCAGAGCTGTTCAATCTCAAAATAGAATAGAGGATGTTCATCCTCCTTACCCTATGAGAGTACCAACGGGCGAGCAGGAAATCCCCTTGTCAAGTCCTCATAGACCCTCAATTTCGGATAAGGGTAAATTACCTTCTCCGGTAGTCGCACCGGCACCCATCAGATCGCCAGTGATTAAAGCACTTGAATTTAGTAATATTTCAATTCCATCACTTGAGGAACAACGGAAAATGAAATATACTGTTAATCTGCATGGAATTCAATTACCTGAATCTGCTCCAATTGTACCGTTGAACACTTCTGTTGACTGGGGTCGCGAAAAGTCATACCTTTCAATGGCTGAGTATCAACCTGAAGTTCAGGAGTCCCAAGTTCTATCGGGGACCACAGATAATCCAACAAAACGTACAACGTCACTGAATGAATTTGAAAAATTGATAAAGAAGGTGTCAACTGACACCCGAAATGATTTCTGATCCCTCAGAAATAGGTTTAATTTGGAATTAAATGAAACTCGTCACGAAAGTGACAAGAGATTTCATATGCTAACGTTGTATGCACAAGCTATAGCCGAAATCTACCCAGCATCAGGAGAACAAAGAATTCCTTTGTCCCCACTAGATAAAAAAGCTTATGCTAATTTTTCTGCAACTAATGAATTAGTTAATGATCAATTGAGGAAGAAACATACTCAAATTAATGAGCACGCAGAAAACTCACAGCGTGCATACAAGGACCAATACAAAGATATCATCGGGAATTCACCTGAAAGCAAAGGTCCAACGTATTATTACCAACAGGCCGCTGCTAATCAAGGGCAGCCAGTTGCATCAATGTCCAGGGCCCATATGGCTCCGGTACAATCTTCACCGCCGGAAGTTCAAACTTCCACTCCCATCAGATCTCCACATGTAGGGCCAGCTGCGACATCCACAGGCTGCCAGGAACAGGTGCAAAACCCAAAACCAAAATCTCCTCTGGCCACCTCAGTAACTGAAGCAACAGAGGAAGATAGCATTGTTTATCTAGGTTCATGGGAGGCCGAACCCAGACCAAAAACACCCAAACCGCTTGAAACTATGCACTACCTGAGTTATCTGAGGGTAGCTGAAAGTGGTCCTTCTAAGGAATGGACTGATAGGGTTGCACTGCAACGGTCTCAGAAACAGTGAGACCCGTGATTACGGCCGCTCAAATATTGCAGACCAACGTATTGGGTTTGATGAAGATTCAAATCCCATGGATAAAGATACTGCACCTCGGGAGGTGTGGGATTGAGACTTCCGAGAATATGTAAACCCCGATATGCATAGTAATCAACATAACAATTGACGTAATAATTCACATACCAATCAGAATAACAATTGGCATAACAATAATAACAGTCAACAACAACCTGGAGGTGTCAGTGGTGGTAACCCTGGTGACCCAGGTGGAAATGGAAGTGATTCTGATGGTAATGACCATCAAGATTGACAGAACAGAGATAATAAGAAACCTTCTAGGAGGCCTGACCGTAAGAAGCACCACGGAACGCCGTGGGACAACGACAGCCATTCTGATAGTGATCCAAGTGATTACTCGAGTGATTCTTTTGATTCTGATAGTAGTAGTTCAACCTCAGGATCTGAAAAACCTTCAAAGCGTTCAAGTCGACATAGGCATCAAGACAGAGCTGCCAAAAGGCAGGAAAGAGAAAAATTGGATGATTATAATCGCCGCAAATGGACCAAAAAGATACACCTCAAGTATCGTACTCAGATATGTGAGCATGTGGGTGTAGAAATGCCCTATGTTGAAGGCTTTAAATCTATAAAAGTGTCTGAACCAGAACACTATACTGGAGTAGCAGACGTCGAGATTTTTGAAGAATGGCTCTTGAAAGTCTTGCATTGGATGGCAGTTAACCGCATGGCCGGTCCTGATGCAGATCAACTCAGAGTTCAAGCCCTCAGTATGCTTGTCGCACAGAAAGCAGCCCGCTGGTTTGATGATCAAGTGGCTGGTCCCCATCGTTCCCAGGAAACCTGGAGTTTTGAGGATGCAGTAATTGGAATCTTCAACCACTGTGTCCAAGCTACAACAGTCCATCAAGCTTCAACCAAGTTTGACAAAGTCAGATATGATCCCTCAAAGGGAATTGAAGATTATAAAAATACTTTAGATCACTGGGCAGGTAGAATGACCAACCCGCCTGATAAATATACTTTCAAACGTCACTTTACCAATGGACTTCCCGAAGACATTGTGAAAGCAATGATTGATAAGGGTGCAGTACCCAAATACTTGAGAGTGAAAACCATGGTCAGAGCCGTAAGACGGATTGAAGATGATTGTGCACTCGAAAATTATTATTTGAAGAACCTGAGAACTTCTTCGGAGTACAAATCCGATTCTAGACCCAAATTTAATTAATCGTGACTGTTCCAATTCACCCTCATGGGAGAAGGCATGAATCATTAATGGTCGACGATACAGATTAGTTCGTCGTGACTGCTCACCTCCAAAACATCACTCAGGTTCAAATCAGAACTGTAACTTCAACTCAAACTTCAAACCAAAGTTCAGTTCAACGTCTAATAATAATAAGAACAGTGGAGATGCAAAGCTGTAATGTGCCTTACTTTAGTAGTATGTAGTTCCCATGCCTTCTCCCTATATAAACCCGCCTTCATCTTAGATAATGCGTAATCTCTCTTTTACCACCTTTGTCGCCTTGTCGTATATACCTCAGGACAATATAAGCCCTGTCTGGTTCATGTTGAGGCCTGAGGCACTGAGAGAACCCTTACACATTTTTTGAACCTCAGCATTTGTTCTGAGTGATATTTACATGAGCATTTTATTCACCACAAACGTCCAAACTCGAAAACAAACCCAAGAAGCCATTCGAGCAGTCTATAGGGATCTCCCTTACTATTCTGCGAACCCATCACCCATGGCTACCACAACTGTACGTACAAGTAACAACAATACTCAGTCCAACCCAACAGCAAGCGTGGCTATTCACGCCATCCATCGGAGGATCCAAAGTTACTTGAAAAGAAGGACTGGACTTACAATCCAACACCTCTATCCGAGGAAGAAATGCTTAAGTCAACTTTCAAACAATACGAAGATTTAATTATGACTTACCTATACTGTAAACCAGTTAAGGGTAACGTTGGTGTTCAAAAGACGCTTCTCCAGTCGCTTCCAAAGCCTGGATATTACAGTGGCAAGGACGATCTCACTTATTTTGATGAGTGGATCTGTACATTTGTTTGTTGGCTCAACACGGCTGATCTATGCGGTGATGAGGCACGGTGGAGTAGCTCCAAGCAACATCTGGTACTCACATCGGTTGATATACAGAGTAAGAACGCTGTAGCAGCATTCCTCAAAAAATCTGCATGGCAATGGTTTTCTGATGTAGTCGAACAGGTGCCTGATAGGGACACCGAAGATCCACTTCGAGGACAATGGACATTCATGAATGTCATTGGTGGATTATACAAGTGTTTCATTCATGAATCATCCATCACGAAAATGGCTGAGAGATATGAAGCAGTCACATATTCACGAGAACGAGGTGCTGAAGGACTCTCCATACCTTGAAACGTTATGCCAAGAGCCTCCCTACACCTCCCAATGTTTATAACTTTAAGAGGCATTTGATTCTGTTGCTACCTCCAAGCATGACAGATGACATGTCAAAAATACACGGCATAACAGCTGAAAAGTCAACTATGGCTGAAATAATGGAGGCTGCAATCACTCTCGAGCAGAGTGATAAATCCCGTGAATACTATCACGAGGCATGCAAAAGACTCGAGCGTAACCGCTGTAAGCGGTCCAAATCCTGTTCCAAGGAGTGTAAAAATCAATTCCAGACTCACCGGTTCGGCTTTGGTCGTGATGGCTCACCGAGTCGACTTCAAATTGTTGATAATCGACGCTATAAGGTTAAATCTCGCTCACCACCTCGAGATGATCAACCTATAAACTACCCTATACGTCCAAAGCAAAGAGAACAATTTAAACTGAAGTTTGATCGTAAAGAAAATAAACCTTTTGTTAAATTGAATGATCAGAAGTTTAACAACTTCAAATTTCAATCTAAAGACTCACCTCGTGCTGGTGAAACATTTAAGATGATGTGCAAGGATGGACAAATCCGCTTATGCAGGATCCTGGATCTATCCGAGTCTGAAGGATTGAAAGCACAAGATGCCATTCCTATGGGTGGGGACAAGAATTCGGCTCAAGCTATTCCATCAGATCCCGAGCATGACAATGAACCGTCTGAAGACCAGCACTCACCAAGTTCCTATGACGGCTCTCAACATGAGAGTGGTGATGAATCTGAGCGTGCAGGCTTCATGCGTGATAATGATTCAATTTTATCCTATGATGGTGACCTTGAGGATGGGGATTACACCACAATGATCTCTTCCGAACGCCTGTGTGGAGGCTGGGAGGACCCGGAGTTGAGTCACATTATGAATCGTGCAAGTCAACTACGTCCGAGCATGAGGAACCATGGGAAAACGATGTTGACTCTGAATTCTATGAGTGTTTCCGAGCTGTTCAGGAGGGGTCAGACCAAGGACAACCAAAGTTTCAGCAAGAAGTCCGAGTTATAGCTCCAATGCAGCACCCTATCAGAAATTATGCTGATAAGTGTTGCCTGGCGGGTTGGGTCACAATAAATAACTTACGAGCATTTATGCTGTTTGACAGTGGAAGTACGGCTGATGCAATTAGTCCTGACTTCGCTAAAGTTGCCAAGATCTCTTATCGTAGACTGGATAATCCGGTTACACTTCAGCTCGGTACCAAGGGCAGCAAATCCCAAATAAATTTCGGTTGTGTTGCTAGATATTCAATCAAGTCGAAAGCTGAGACCATTAACGACGAATGTTACTTTGATATTGCCAATGTAGACCGTTATGACTGTGTGTTTGGCACCTTCATGATGCGCCGACATGGCATTTCATTGGATTTTGAGAATGATGTTATTAAAATTCAAGGATCCGTAGTTCCTACTCTTAACGAGGGGGAGTAACGTGCCGAAATCTTGAGACAAGCTTCTAAGCATGTGGTAGATGCCACCAAAACTCAAAATAATGAGAAACCTACAAAATTGAAGCCTCGTCCAAAATCTACACCCCAATTTCCCGAGTGTAAACTTGAGAAATGACTATATGAAAGTAAAAATCAATCATCTACTCTAGCTCAACCGTCTAGAGCTACAGTAGAATCAATCGAGGATCAAGATATAACAAAAAATAGAAATAACACATTACATCATTACCTTCCAGTACTTCTAGGCCCAAACGAGGCTCTCAGTCATGAGGATCTATCTATTATGATTGAGAATGCAATATCCCAACGAGATCCAATGCCCGTCGATGAACTTGTAAACGAGTTTATGTGCGCCCAAAATTGTAATTCCGAGTCTAAAAACCCGAGAACCAAGATTGTGGTTGAATATTTGAATAGCAACAATGAACCTATTGAAACTAAGAGACTCACTGTTAATGATATTCCGAGGATACAGAAGCAATTATTGGATGAATATCAAGATATCATGGGAGGTGTACCCAAGAGGCTCCCGCCCTTTCGAGCAGTAAACCATTCAATTCCCCTGACTGATCCCAACAAGCAGTACCGTTACTATATGCCACGGTGTCCAGATTCACTTCGAGGTCAGTTATCCGAGAAGATTGAACGATACATTCGAGCGGGCTGGTGGGAACCCAAACCAGTACCACAAGCCGCCCCGACGCTCTGCATTCCAAAGAAAGATGGCAAGTTGAGAACAACTGTTGATTGTCGTGAGCATAACGATAACACAATTAAGGATGTCACCCCCTTACCTGATCAAGACCAAGTCTGGATGCAGGTGGCTGCTGCAAAATATTGTTCAAAAATTGACTTATCGGATGCATATGAGCAGGTCCGAATTATTCCCGAAGACGTTCATAAATCTGCATTCTCAACCCCGAGTGGTACATTTGTGAGTAATGTCATGCAGCAAGGTGATACAAACGCACCATCAACTTTTCAGCATCTAATGAATACTATTTTCCGAGAGTACATAGGTGTTTTCATGCATGTTTACTTAGATGATATCTTTGTGTTCAGTAATACAGTCGAGGACCACAAGAAACATTTACGGTTGGTGCTGGACCGCCTCTGAGAAGAACAATTATACCTCAAGGCATCCAAGGTTGAGTTGTTTGCTCAAGTACTGGACTGCCTAGGTCATAGAATTGATGATCGAGGACTACATGCGGACATGGACAAGGTTGAAAAAATTCGTAATTGGCGCATTCCGAGGGACTACAATGACATTCAGAAGTTTCTAGGCCTGGTCAATTACATTCAACCATTCTTACCTGATGTTTCATCATACACTAACCTGCTTTCCGAGATGAATAAAAATGGTCAGCCCTTCTTTTGGCTACCTGTTCATGATGTATGCTTCCAGCATATTAAGGATCTGTGTTGTAAAACACCAATATTAAAACCCATTGATTCAAAGAATAATCCCGAGCCAATATGGGTGATTTGTGACGCATCCGTGTCCAGCGTGGGCGCAATGTATGGTCAGGGACCGACCTGGCAGACTTGCCGGCCTGCTGGTTTCATGTCTAAGAAATTTACTGATGCTCAGCGCCACTACTGAGTTTTTGAGGCTGAGACTCTCGCCATTCTCAAGGCTTTGTTAAAATGGGAAGATAAACTAGTAGGCTATCCCATTCACATTGTCACCGATCATGAATCCTTGCAATTTTTCAAGACTCAGAAACGCCTATCCAGCCGTCAGATGTGCTGGATGGAGTATCTATCTCGTTTTAATTTTGATATTACCTATGTGAAAGGTGTAACTAACTGAGTAGCTGATATTCTATCAAGGTATTATGAATCTGATGCTCAAAACAAGAAACACCCCCCGAATGTATATGTCAGTGCTGATGTTCGCATTGATAAGTTATGTGAGGACTTACCCATTGGTCGACGTGAGGAGGTGATTGAAATGATTGAACAGTTTAAAGCGTCCCGAGAAGCCCGTGATTCAAGAGAGCAGTGAGATATTGAAGCGGAGCAGCTAGAGAGAGCACGAGAACCTGACATCAAGATTCCTGAGTATACAGTTCCACCAAATGTCAACCCAACCATTATAGATTCTCGAGCAAAAGGACTGAATTTGCAGTCAGAGTTTGAGGCTGACGCCACATTTATGAGTGACTTGCAAGCACATTACAAAATGGATCCAACGTTCAAGAAAATCCTCAAGAAACCTAATGACCACCCCAGGTTTATAGTTGAAGAAGAAACTGAGTTAATTTGGACAACCAACCTAGTGGGGGAACGTGTCCTGTGTGCTCCAATGTCACCAAAAAATGAACAATCACTTTGCACATTAATCCTGGAGTCCAGCCATAGGGTGGTGGGACATTTTGGACCTCAGAGAACCGCTGATTACCTGTGTCAGTGGTATTGGTGGCCAGGAATTTACTCCATGTGCGAGATGTTCTGTAAAACGTGTGAATTATGCATTTGTGCGAAACTGAGTACTCACGCTCCTTCTGGAAAGCTTCACCCCCTACCTATTCCTACACGGCCTTGGCAATCCATCGGTATGGATTTTATAGGACCCTTCCCAGAAATCTGAGGGTACAATTATCTATGGGTAATCATCTGTCACCTCACTAATATGGTACATTTGATTCCCTGTCATACATCTAACACTGCCGTTGAAGTACATTCAGGAGATTGTACGACTCCATGGGTTACCTTCTTCGATTGTCTGTGACCGAGATCCAAAGTTCACGTCAACATGGTGGAAGGAAATCACCGAGTGCTCAGGACAAAACTACTAATGTCCATGTCATTTCATCCCCAAACAGATGGATCAACGGAACGGGCAAATAGATCGATTGCACAAATTTTCCGAGCATCAGTCTGGCCTGATCAGCATGATTGGCTGGTCAAGGTACCAATTGTTGAATTTGCAATTAATTCCAGCATCAGTGAAACAACAGGATATGCGCCTTTCGAGCTGAATTATGGTTATGTACCATCTATGTTATTTGAGCCTCGGACTGAAGCAAATTCACTTCCTGGTATATGAGTCTATGGTATCCTAGCAATGCAGAACCTTTACGACGCCCATGACGCTGTTGCGGCTGTTTTAGAGAATTTACCTATTTCTCGACATTTTGGCAGTTTTGGAGTAATAACAACCTATTATTGT
>MU128062.1:0-33452 GCA_014904975.1 Marasmius fiardii PR-910 | reverse complement strand
TGTGGAAGGTAACGGAACACAATGGAATGAAAACAAGATCAAGGGATGAAACAATAATAACCATGTATCGTTGTGAAAGGAAAAGAGACCATAGGGAAAATAGAGGGAGTAGTACACACTTTGTGACAGACAGCAAAGTTGTTTGGCCACAAGTTCAAAAGCCTCTGAGTCATGATCACTAGGAGCCCATGAGTCTTGTGCCTCTTGCAAGTATGGTGTAGCTGGATCAATATGAGTCTATATTGAACTTGAGCTAGAAAACATATTTGCCTAACACCTGTATCTTAAAATCAACAAAACCATATTCCATTCAGCTACTCCTCCATATCACTCAGACTTCTACCCTGTGATGCTTCTGATAATTTCTTGCTTGATTGCAGTGATATTCCCATGCAATCCAACTTAGCTTGAAACCATTGAACCATACATGGAACAGACAGCCATTTGGAAATATTACCAGAGGATTAATGGCCATTTAAAACAGTAATACAGTCAATTACATCATTTGAAATACAGTTTGTTGGAAACCAAGTTCCAAAAGCCACTATAATCTGTAGGTCATATGGAATAACCATGGTTTGGCATGGGATTTTTGCTGCCTCAGCCATATTCTATATGATGATATTGACTGCATCTGGAAATCTCTAACTCAAGCAGATTATATATCAGCATGGGCAACTCAGTAGTGTATCAAATGGCAGAGTGTCCATGGGAAAAAATAAAGGAAGTATCTGCCATAAATGCTACCTCAAAAAGCTTTGAATTCTCTTTTACTCTCTTTTCCCTCACCACCATCATGGTACAAGGGAAGCACTCAAACCATCAAGCCCCCTCGACTGACCACCCTCAGAATCAGAAAGTAGAAATTTTTACTCAAAAAAGGAGCAATTTCTCTTTGATTTTGACTCTTCTCTTACAACCATACAAGGTAAGCCATGAAATATTAAACCCATTTTGACTTTGACTGACCCGCTTTCGAAGTGAGTACAACTCTCTCAAGATCACCAACCGCTCAAGAAACCAAAATGCTCCCACAATGAACATTAGGTTTTAATCTTTGGAACACCAAAAAGTCAAAACTGCCTTCAGAGAAAGACAGTTGTGAGTATCGACAAATAAATCAGAAACTGCGCCTACACGATGGGTTCGAGATGCTCTGCCAGTCAACTGAAAAACTGGGTTTTGGTAACAAACTAGGGAAAATCTAAACTTGCAGATATATGGGGGCTGCAGAAGAGGAGATGTTGGAAGAAACATATTATTCAAAAACTGAACGAAATGACCGCTAGAGTCGGATGGAGCTGGTATTCGAGGGTTGTTATGATCTTTCAGATCAAGGTCAGGATATCTACCCCAAAGGGCTCGGAGGATGGCGTGGTTTGCTGGATTGATGTCATCCCATTTTGGCGCGAGATGAGAGAGAGGTCTATGGACGGAGTTAAGATCGAAGATGCTCGGGAAGAGCGTGAGAGCGATAGAGATGAGGATTTCACTTAAGGAATTCATTTTCAAGGGGCAGAAGACAATTGTGAGCGTGACTGACAAGGCCTAAGGATTTCTCAAAGTTGAGGTTGAGATTGAGTCAAAGATAGGCTAGGGCCCCGGCTGGTGATCAGTTGACTCGCCTCTCTTTCCCAGCTTTTTGAATTCGCTCATGGTGGACGAGCAACTTCTTGAAGACAGTCCATGGCATGTAATACGTTGATGCTACTGAAAATATTCATTTAATTAAGTGTTCGACGCCGATGGGTGTGCTCAAGCAAGATTCCTATGACCTTCTTACTGACTACTGGCACCAGTAATTAATATCAAGACTGATCGAGCATTTGAGTGAGATTAAGCATTCACTGGCAGGAATGGTTAAGCAGGATTAAGTATGTAATAAGCAAGAGCAATGGCAGCAGTAAAGGACATACTGATGTTTTGTTCTACTGCTTGCTCTTGCTTAATACATACTCAATCCTGCTTAACTTGAAGGTCGTGGGAATTTTATTAAGCACACCCTAGCGTTGAAAACTTAATCAAATGGCCTTTTTCTGATAGATTTCGGGGTGTATGTTGGAGCAGCGACTAGGCGTGTGCCTTAAAGAATCATGGAAGCAATACTACCCGGTAGCCATACAACTCGGCCTGCGTCTCCCACCTGACATTGCGCAAAGTCAATGAGTTCCGTCATAGGAAAGTTCATGGAATTGCTATCCGGGTCATGAGTAGACGCCGGGCCGAAAGTGTAGCACTCGGAGTCGTGAGACCGTGAAAGGTTGTCGTCTGGGACGCTTCTCTTACTGTTCTCCATTCCTTGATCCATTATTTGGCGCTCAATTCTGAGCTGTACAATACCGAGGGCCTCTGGAGTCAGCAGTCTTAGTATCCGGCGACCGTGGTATCCCAAAAATACAAGTACCTTCGTCATTCCACACATCATTTGATTCACGTAGCTAGCCGTTACACGAGGACCACTGTGGTCTGATTTGAAATAATCCCCGCCTTTCCTCTCGTACGGTTGAGTTTGTCCGAAGTCACACGCACGACCAAGCATCAGGTTTCGTTTATAAAGGAGGATGGAGAGGGGACAGCTTTCGTAGTGACCCTGTTTGTTCAAAACATGTTACTTTCTTTTCTTTTTCTCGCTCTCGTTCAATTCGGGAAGGCCGTTGCGCAAATCACGGTAAACGTTAATGCTACCGCAAGCCACAGCATCCCAACGACGTTATGTGAGTTCGCCTTGCTGTTTCCTTACCTTTCTGACTGGCCATGGTAACTAGGGGGACAAATGTTCGAGGTGAGTTACCTATGATTCTTGCGTTTTCGGAGAGAGGTCAATACCAAGACATATTATATCAGGATATCAGCGTGAGTCCAGATGACTTTGATGTAACTGTTCCTTCTTAGTTGTTGACAAATTCACATGTCTGTAGCATGTAAGCATCTTTTGCGCCTTGCAAAATGACCGTTCACTCACAGAAGGCTTATCCAGAGTGGGGATGGGGGATTATATGCGGAACGTGAGTGTTCTTTCCCTTTTCCTTTTTTTGGCCGCTCAATCTTTTCCATATTCCGACAGTCCTTCAAAATCGAGCCTTTCAAAAAGTCCAACCAGGTTCGTTGCATGTGATCGTGATTCCAATCAGAACACAACGGACTTTCAACCTACTTCAAAGGAACCTCACAAGCGCTCAACGCATGGACCGCTATTAACGGTGCTCAGATATCCGTCGTTGCAGATGACTCCCCTCTCTCGAGTGCTCTTCCCAACTCTCTCGAACTAGTTATACCTTCTGGTGCCACCGGAGCCGTTGGTGTCAGTAATTCGGGTTATAACGGTGAGCAAATGCCAGAGATGATTCCGACTTCTCGTTCATTTAATCCGTTTGGCAGGCATCAAAGTCACTCCAGGCACCAAATATAATGCTTCCTTCTACTATCGTTTCCCGAACTCCTCCACAACTTCTCTCACTGCCACAGTCACCTTGCAGAACAATAAAAGCGAAGTTTTAGCGAGTGGCGATGTAATGATCACGGGTGATGGTCAGACGGGATTTACGCAGCAGAGTGTGGTGTTGATCGCGAACTCGACGGTTGATGACGACAACAACAAGTTCGTGGTTACGGTTGACGGTGCTTCCGCGAGTGGTCACACCATTCGGTTCGCGCTGTTCTCGCTTTTCCCGCCCACGTTCAAGGACCGACCGAATGGGCTGAGAGTGGATGTTGCTGAAGTACGTTTTTGCTTTGTGCTCGAGAAAATGCGAAACTGAGGCTCTTCATCTTTTTGCAAAGAGTCTCCAAGAGATGGGCCCAAAGTTCTTTAGGTTCCCTGGGGGAAATAACCTTGTATGTTGATTGTATACGATCTTTCTTATTTGCCGCTTACACTCTATTTCCAGGAGGTATTTCAATGATCGACTTGTCCCCCGGTACGAAGGAACCAATACTTACCTCCACTTTGAATTCGAAAGGGACAAACCATCGATACCAGATGGCAATGGAACAACACTGTCGGTCCTCTTGAGAGTCGTCCAGGTACCAAACCTTACTGCTCGTTTACACGTCTGTTTCACCTTCATCTTCGTCTCGGCAGGCCGTCAAGGCGATTGGGGTTACATCAACACCGAGTGAGTTTAGAATTTCCAGCTTTTTCCTTCCGGTAATTGATCTAACCCGTGTCCAGTGGTTTGGGGTTATACGAATACCTGACGTGGTGTGAAGATCTGGATATGGAGCCAATCATGGGTATCTGGGCTGGTACGTAGTCAGTACTCTTGGTAGGCTATCCGGTAGACAACTAAGGATTGTTTGAAAAATAGGATTTGCGCTTAGAGGATCGACTGTTCCGGCTGACCAGCTTGGGCCGTATATTCAGCAAGCTGCTGATCAGGTTTGTTTGTTCACGAGGATAGGATATATTGCTGTTTTTTTTTCGAGCTCATTTTGTCTGTAATAGATCAATTTCGTTGTTGGAGATCCGGATGAGAGTGATCCAGGTAAGTGTGGTCTCCAAAGAAAGGGACGGTGCTATTTCCTTTCCCCCTTTGTTTGATCTTGCGACATATGTGACTGTAGCGGCACTCCGAGCGAGTCTTGGACATCCGGAACCGTTCACGTTGAACCATGTCGAAGTTGGGAACGAGGTACGCTCGCTTAGCAATACATTCTTCAACTTGGTTGACCAATTGTTTTTCTAGGATTTTATAAATGACGTCTCTACATCTACGTACGTATGCTGGCAGAATTTTTTCGCGTTGCCAACGCTTTGACTTCCCTTACTACTTTGTTACAGGTACCCATCCCGTTGGAAAGCTATCGTTGAGGCTCTACAACCTCAATTTCCGGATATCAGTAGGCATTTTCCTTCCGTAATTTTATGGCCGCTTCATACTGCCGCAGAATTCATTGCCACGACGTTCGTCAATAACCCGGTACTCGATCCCAAACCGGCGGAATATGATGTTCATGTGTATCAAACGCCCAGTGAGTATAAGTATATTTTCAGTTCTAAACATAAAGTGGATTGACACGTTTTTTTCCCAAAGCGTGGTTTTACCAAAATGCGTTTTATTATGATGATTTCCAGGTGCGTGCGTTTGTCGTTATCTCCCATCTTGTACATTAGTACCGGTTCGCTGTGTCTAACTTCTGACTCATGTAGCGTGACGGTACACTTTACTTTGAGGTATGCATGGTCCCTAAACACTGAGCATCCGGAATATTCAACGTTCAATAGGGAGAATACGCCGCTACATCTACTAACTCCAGTGACATCTTCGGATCACCCGAAACTGGACGGCTTGTTTATCCCACAATGGAGAGTGAGTAACTTGACTTCGACACTGTCTTTTCCTTTTCTAATCGTCCGCGAACTTCTGACTAGGTGCCTCCGGAGAAGCATCTTTCATGACTGGTTTAGAAAGTCCGTTGCCCTTGCCCCTTTTCTGCCGAGAAAATCATTGCTGACTCGGAGGGATTCATTTGCATGAAAAACAGGAAACAGTGATATTGTGTTTGCGGCTGCTTATGCGCCGTTGTTGAACGTACGTTGTAACATGTTTATATGATAAGTCGCAAACTCACTCGTTTCGTTTTCTCATTTTTTTTTGTATTTAAATAGCACATTGAATTGTCGCAGTGGGTAAGTTCCGTTAAATGCCCCGCCATTGTCATCCTATGAAGCTCCGATTGACCTTGACTTTCAACTTCTAAAAGACACCGAATCTTGTCAGCTTCGAGTGCGTCTAAGACTCCTTTCCAGACAAAAAAAAACGTGCTAATGACCTCGGAACTCGGAACCTCTAACAGCGCAGGAAACATTTACAAATCAACGAGCTTTTACGTTCAAAAGGTTCGGTTCAGGATTGTATTTTCTCGCTCCAAAGGTTGCATACTCATGCCTTCCCCCTTCGCCCTTCCCACCTTCGCCCCCGCCCCCACACCAGCTTTTCGCTCAAAACAGAGGCGACTCCTATCTCCCAAGCACCCTTCCAGATAGGAACAGCTCGATTCACTGGACCGTTTCGCGGAATGGCACCGATGGGATTATTATCAAGGTACGGATCTCAGCCTCCTTAACGGTTCCGCTTTCTAAGGCTGTCTGTCCTCGGACTATGACCTCACCTACCCCCACAAAACAACCTCTCCCCAATAAACAAAACAGGTAGCAAATGCCGGATCATCCACTCAAACAATCACCTTCAACCTCCCCTTCGACACCGTCTCTAATACCGGAACTCTTCAGCAACTGACTGGTGCTCAAACCGCTAGCAACACACCTGATACACCTGATGCTGTTGTTCCACAGACGTCGACGATCACGACGGGGAAGACGTTTGAGTATCAGGCTCTGGGGTGGAGTGTTAGTGTTATTACGTTGACTGGGAGTTGAGTGAGGGAGTTGTTTGTAGGGCTAATTGTCTGTCGCTTCGCTGCTTTGGTGGACGGCCCAATCCTTTTATTTTGTATCGTATCTTGGGCACTCTGTCCCGATCCGAAATGGACATCAACGCCGGCTTGTTTTATTCCAGCCTTGCACCACTAATTCCCGCAACATACATTCGGACCGTTAAGAAGTCAAGTGTCTAGAAATTTCTCACTCAAGCAGAGGTCAGAACTGGCCTCTATCAGCGTGGGCAATTCAATAGTGCATCAAATGGCAGAGTGTCGCAGGCAAGAATAAAGGAAGTATCTGCCATGAAACGTTACCTCACAGAACTTTGAGTTCTCTTTAAACCCTTTACTACTGTACAGGTAAAGAGCTCGAACCATCAAGCCCCCTCGACTGACCCGCCTGCAGAAAGCAGAAGAATGTTACTCAAAAAAAGAACAACTTCCCTTTGAGTTTGACTCTTCCCTGACCACCGTACAAGGTAAGCCATGAAAATGACTTGAACGATTAAACCTATTTGACTTTGACTGACCCACTTTCAAGGTGAGTACAGCTATAAAGATTGCCAACCGCTCAAAAAAACCAAAAAGCTCCCACAAAGAACGAAGACAAATGTTCTGTCCGTAAACTGAGAAACTGGGTTTCGACAACAAAACGGGGAAAATCTAAACTTGCGGAGATAGGATTGGAGAAGAGATGGACAGGGGTAATGGAGGAGACATTGGAAGAAACATATCGTTCCACACGAATTCAAAAAGCGGGTGAGATATCTGCTAAAGTCGGATAGAGCTGGTATCCGAGGGCTATAATGATCTTTCGGATCAAGGTCAGGATATATATGTTGGAAAACAGGAAATTTCTCTATTATCGCAGCATATTTTCTTATGCTCTTATCCACATTTTCTAATTTTGCTATTGAAATGTGCAGATTCAATATCCGATGCTATCACGGATCATCGATACAAGTGGGTCACAATTCCACATTGCTTCCTTATTACTTACCGCTATGAAATACTTTACCCACGGATGTTCCTTGTACCATGCTTTTACTACCCGCTCCACTTTCACTTAGGATCACATAGATAGGTACTTATACTGTAGCTAGACTACAGAATGATCATCAGCTTATATCCCCTTCAACTATAGTGAAAGGAGCTGGTCAACTTCCACCTGTGGTGGAACTTTCAGGACTACCTGATGTAGTCAACCCTGCTACCTGAAGTAGCATCCCCATAACCATCTATCCCCCCATCTTATTCTCACAGGTTCTCACAGGTTATGGGCCCTGACTCACATTCTTCATTCAATATTCATCATCACTGCTATTCACCCTCTCACCAGAAGAATACATTGGTCATTATTCCCCAGAAAGCATAGGAGTATTATCATCATCACTGTTATCCCACACCTCTGGACAGAGAAAACCACAATTGGTCACCATTGGAAAGTCAGGGAATACTTGCATTAGCTTTAGTTGGAACATACATCAAGCTATCATATCGGAACAAGCCATATAGGCTACCTGTTGTAGCATCTAGCCAGAAGGACTGGCAATATTTCATTTGTGCTTAGAGCACTGGGGATCTCAGCTACCTCTTGTAGCAAATTCTGCCATGGCCATCCAGGCGAATCTCTGACTCTACTCTCCACAGCCTTGCTCATTTTTCATCCGGGGCAGCACTTAGACATTACTAAAGGACGCGTCAAGCTTCTGTCTCAAGCTAGGTAGAAGGGGCATTATAAAACAGGTAATGGTCTTCGACTCAATTTTGGCAGAAAAAGTAGCACTCAACCATTAATGATAGGATTCGAGGAGCTACGTGTCATTTCTAGCAGAAAAAAACAATTCACTACAGTTGTGCGTGAAAAACGTTGCATACTAGTCCTAATACTTCCCTGCTCAGACTTTCATTCAATTTCCGTCAGATAGTTTGCAGAAGCTTTATATTATTGTACCCGCCCTTATTCACCCTACAATATATTTTTTCTGTTACATCACTGATTCAGAAGGTGGACCAAGTCTGAGCCAAAACTACATGGTTTTCTGGAGCCACAAAGTTGAAGTGACGAACAGTATTTGAATCTGTATATGGAGTAGGTCGCAAGCCTTCCGACGTGCGTATGTCCCCAGATTCGCTACGTAGTTTTCATCGATGTTCCTCCCACGTGTGCCAGAAGCTACGACCATATGGTGAGAGTATGTGCTTGTGGGTCACCTCCGAACATTCGCCAACGGCGCGTGAGCGACCGCAAGAAGTTAGCTATCAGCGGTGGACACTTTGATGACCGTTGCGGTCCGGACTTTGCCAGTGCCTGATTTTTTTTTTCACGCTTACTACTCGTCAGTTGACTCTTTCTCCATGCATCTCCGGAGAAACTACCCAGTAGCGAGTCTAGAAAAGAAGCGCCCCTCTGTAAAACGCGGTTACTCGTAAGAACAGTCGCCAGTTTTTTCAACTGCCGAACGGCCAGCCAACGCCAAACCGGAGCTTTTCGAAAATTCCGAGTAATGTATAATGTCCGAATCTGAATAGTAGATGCATAGATTTACAAAAAGTTGTTATGTTTGCCTATGATACCTCAAAAAGAAAGAGGATAAACGAGAAAGAAAAAAAAGAAAAACTCAGTTCATTAGTTTGTGATGTTGGACAAATCGCCGAAGCCTCCACAACCCCCACTACATTCCATAACTCTCAAAAGCATCTCGAACGGTATCCCATCCTCCAGCACCTAGCCTGGGCGTAAAATTGACCTTGAATGGCATTGGGTGAGCGTTCGCCGAATCGGTAAAGGCTAGCGTATCGATCTTTTCCTTCGGGTCTTCCCTGATATCGAAAGCCCACAGCTGAAGAGCGGTGTTGAGAAAGGTAGAGGCAGTCGCCATGTGATGACCCGGGCAAACTCTGGATCGAAGTACGAAGTAGTTGATCAGTATGTGATCTAACGAATCTTGAACCTTGAGCTCACCTTCGTCCAAAACCAAATGGGAAACTTTTGATGTCCTCCCTGACTTTTCCTTCAGGCGTCAACCACCTCTGCGGATTAAAAGTTTCGGGATCAGGGAAAAACTGTGGATCGCGTCCAATGGACCACGTATTGCCGATAACGGTGGAACCTTTAGGGATACAGTATTGACCCTGAGAAAAAAAAGTCCAATGAGAACACAAAACAGATGTACGAACACTATCCGCGTACCCAAATAATATCCTTTGTGGCTTTATGAGGGAAACCCCCAGCTGAGACAGGCCTCCATCGGAAACTTTCCAACATAAAAGCCGTCGTTTGGGGAAGGTTTTCTTGGTCCGAAAACATTGGTGCTAAAAACAGAAAAAAAAACATGTCAACATTCAGCCATAGGAAAGATATAGCTCCAACTTACGTCGGTCTTTTCCGATAACTTGATCCAATTCCTCCTGAACTTTCCTTTGTGCCTCGGGATGGCAAGCAGCCGCCATGACCGCAATACTAATCGCACTCGCCGTCGTATCACTACCAGCACCAAACATACCTCCGGCAAGATAGGCTGTTTCACCGTCATCTAGTCCCAGTTCAACTTGTTTCTCGATCAGATACTTTCCGAAGGAAGAAGGTACCGGTTCGTTGCGAGTCTACAATCCCGGGAGAACACCGAGCAAGTTATTGAGTGGATGAGATAAAGGTGGGAGCGGCAGAGGACGCACGATCTGATCCCGAACACTCTGAAGCTGACCCTTAAACAAACCGAGTTCCTCTGCGTGACCTTGTTGCAGTTCTTTAAGGTATCCGGGAATGAACCTGTGGGAGAGTGGGAATTTAAGATACACGGCCCGGAGAAAAGCATTTTCAAAAACACGGAAACAGACCTCAAGAATGGGTACGTATCCACTTTCCATGCTCCCGGACGGAGAGCACGGCCTAGCCTTTCAAGGCAACGATTGACGGCTCGTATTTCCGGGTCTTCGTAGGTTGCGGGGATCTTCCCATAAGCAAGGGCCATGACAACTGCTGCTGCATAACTGGGAAAGGAAGATGAATCCAAAAGTTTGGAATAAGAGAAAGAACCTCTGCTCACCGTTTGGCATGATCCTGGTGTCGCGCCGGATTCTCACATATATCAAGTATGTGCTGCCTGGCTGTCTTCATCAAAACTGGAGAATACGAAGCAACGCTTTTTGGTTGAAGGTGTGCATGAAGTGCTCTATACGTAAGCGGACCGCCGAGTTTTTCCGTCAATGAAGTTATGGATCGTTTTTTTCTTGGCGAGCTCACCTCCTTAACTTTCTAGATCTGTCCCCTGCGGGCGTCAATAAAACCCGCATACCTCCCGAAAGCGTCTGTCCCGCTGCTATCGAAAGCGGTCGGTCTACTAGACTGGCACCCTCTTTCTCCATAATGTCTACAACTGCTTGAAGGCGTCCGATAACGATCATATGATTAAGGCCTTGGCGTAATGTGAATACAGGACCGTATTGTTGTGTCCAAAATTCGAAATTTCTGTATGCACTTCAGACAATGACAAGTACGTTAAGTCTCAGTGTACCGTGAAACCGATGAAATGCGACTTACAAGGACGATTCGAACGTGTTCCCGAATATCGAGTCGCTGGGCGGGCCAGGTGGAAGTGGTAAACTTGGCTTTGACATCCATGCTCGAAGAACAAGAACAGAAACACCGCAAAAAGCGAGGAATGCGAGGTTTCTGGGGTCGGAAAGGAGCTCGATGATCATGGTGGTAGTGATCGGTTTTGTTGGAAGGGTATGATGCGGTGGGGGGTTTTTATCTTTCGCCGTCTTGCGGTTTGGCGTGGGAGGGTTGCTTAATCGAGCCTAGTTGTTAACGACATGTGAATGAGTAGGTACCTAAAATGGAGAGTTATGTCCTGGTTATGAGCGTTCGTCCTGTAAGCAATCTCCCACTGAGCCCTGGGTCGTAATCATTTCACCTGGGGCATTGCCATTTGATGCACGGTCCAACCTGTCTTGTCGATGTCGTGCAAAAGTTTGAACCGGTATTGAATGATGACAGCCGTTTTGATAAGTCGTAAACGCCTTTTTTGTTTTTTTTACACGATAGCGCCATGGACAAAGTTTGAAAACATCGCCGAAGATACCCGATTTGGATAGAATCTTATACCACATGGCCTTAGTGGTGATACAGCCTTCTAAATATGGAAATTCCCGCTACGTGGGAAAAAACAAAACGCGTCTGCAATCATGAACCCCGAGCTGTAAACCAATAGAGTTTTCGGTAAGTACATAGAATTTACAAGACACGACTTTTGCAACCGACAGCGGCGAAACCCCCGTGGTGCCCTGCCCTCCCACCTGTCAATGCTGTAACCGTGATGTGGAAAGCTCCGGATCCCAATTATAGGTATATCGCAAATGTGCCTTTTACGTGGGAGGTGACCAAAGATGCGCCCTTTCCTTTGGTTCTTCCAGTTCCTCGTATCCTATAGAGGCAACTGAAGAAATACCAATCTACAGGCTTCCTTCATGATAGGCCATGTTATTCACACCGACAAGAAAGCCGCAAATGCCTCGAATGGGACTGCAGTAATCGCCGTGTACCGTAGAGGTCTGATGTGCGCAGCGGTAACTAAAACATTAGATGACTGGCGGAATGAGAGGGGAATGATAGAAGCGAATCGCATACATGCGTACCGGAAGAGCCGGAGGCCGTATCAAACCCACGGCGCCACTCGCACTGGACAACTTCAGAAACGACTGTCGGCGGTTCTGCTTCTCGGAAGTTCTACGCAATCCGTATTACATTCGCTACATAAAAACAAATTCAGGCGAATGATTTGAGGGTAAGAAGAACCACTGTGAGACTTTGACGGGCTTAAGTTTAGTCGTCCACCTGCTCAAGGCTTAATTATAGCCCTGGAGTCCGAGTCGGTTTTACTTTACATGTTCAGTGACACCAAGTGGAGCAGAATGGAAAAGAAGAGAAAAACTCATGTACATACACTTATGTACGATGTTCAAAAGGTCCGGAATACGCCACCTGTTTCTCGATTATTGCCCTAAAGTAGTGTAATTATGACACCCCACAAAACCCCATCAGCGCTCGAAGTAGAGACGCCTCTGTCATGGGATTCTAATGAGTGACTCGACGCTCAACTCACTTACGCCGCTAATAGAATGCTTTGACAGTATACATTTGTTTGCGAGTAGGAGACCTCGCAACAATACATATATTGCTTTCACCCCTTACATTCGCGTGAATTGTAAGTCGAACCGAGACACTCTTGAGAGAAATTTGGTCCTTTGAACTAACGGCATCTTACGGTTTTTTGTCTGCCAAGCACCCTAGTACCAGCTAGGAATGGCTCACTTCACTGGACTGTTACGTGTGATAGTACCGGTGGGATCATGTTATTATCATCAAGGTACGGTAATTCTCCTTCACAGTTTTGTCCTTCATCCTAGCCTGTCTAAACCTCTTCCACTGCCTCTCCATTATAACAGGCTTCTACACTCCCGAAAATCAATTGGGTAGCAAACGCCGGATGATCCACTAAGAAGGTATGAGTGTAGAAGTGGGTAAAAATAAACTTTCACGGAAATTCTCGACGCTCCGTTCGGAAGTTGCTTCGCGTGCCCCAACCGGTAATAGTTCTCCCCGGTAATCAGTTGGCCGGTAATCCAAAAACCGTTTTCCGCCGGTAACAATGACAAACCTGATTTGCCCATGCCATCTGCCTGACCTTGAGATTACTCAGGATTACTCTATGTGCTTAGGGATTATGCTCTCGCTGACGATAACAGAAGTTCTATGCCGTGTGACTGCGATGTACATGCGTTCAAGATCACGAGCTTACTTACAAGCTCCGCGCTCATCTTGATATATTGAAGAGACTAGTCCATCTCACTGTACGCAGACAGGCTAGTAGCTTTATTTGTCATCCCACAGCCCACACTGATGACCCTTTGAGTACACAAGAGCCAATCAGATCTGGATCTGAGTCTCGAATCTCAGGACTCCAATTTATTTGGCAAAAGATCGGCTATACCTGAACAAGGGAGTGTTTTAAATGCATTACGTTTTGCCTTGAATACTCTACAGAAACAGTCGAAAACTCAATGCACATTTCTTGACTTTTTCCTTCTTGAGCAGACACCACAACCACTTGACTGCAACAGCCCACCCCATTTTGTGAAGAGCAATATAAACGAAACTGTATACAAGGTTCTAGGTTCAAACTTCTTTCCAAATCTGTGGTCTTTTCTGGAAGGTAGTGATGTCCCTGACTAGTACAGACCACTACAGTGCTCATAAACCTCAAGGGTTGGGGAGCTTGGGGAGATACCCACTGGCCTGAGCAGAACTTGAACACATCTGTGGAGGATTACTAATGAGGGAGACAAAGTCTCGTAGCGGCACACATGCAATGGGATTATCCGCGGCATCAGTCGGGATGTTGGGAGATTTCCGTACAGTACAAGAAAAGAAGGGTGAAGATGAGACACCAGTCTCATGTTGTAGTGGGGGGAAATCAAAGCAGAGGAACAATGATTGACTTTTGCAAAACAGAACAGGATAAACAAGAATTAGAAATGAAAAGGACAACGGAAGTGGGTAAATAAATTGAAGTTGAATTTTCACGAGCCTTCTATCTGGCTCCACAACAGTGGGGTACTATAAGAAAGTAGTTAAAGTTCCGAGTCGGACAGGATCAGCAGAGTAAATCAAATAGCTTTGACCCATTTGCAGTTACACTCACAACCCATTCTTTCTTCGTTAGTGTATCTTGATTTCTGAAAGTGCTGCGCGTGTAAAATATCCCGATCTAGTGCTGATTCCGATCCACCCCAGTTGAAGGAATCACATTGAGGTTCCGAGACGAATAACAGTACTGTTTTCAACAACGACCCAATCTTCCGTCCAGTAGTGAGCCCCAACTCCGACTCCAGTCCGACTTCTGGTAGCCTCGCAAATCCACGCTTTACAAAACACTTTTATTTTATACATACATGCGTGTTGTAAGCCCTTACGTTGCTGCTACTCCATCCCCAAAAGAAAGTAAGAAAAAATAAACGCAAAACACGGGCAACTTTTTCACCATCTTTCAATCCCTTCAACTAGTTCCCAGTCAACGTAATAACGTTAACGCTAAACGCCGGAGCCTGGAAATTAAACCTCTTTCCCGTCGTGATAGTGGACGTTCTAGGTGTAACAGCGTTGGGAGTACTAGGCGAGTTACTAGCAGTTTGAGCACCCGTCAGTTGCTGAAGCGTTCCTGTGCTAGAGACGGTGTTGAACGGGAGAACGAACGTGAGAGTTTGAGCGGTCGATCCGGCGTTTGCTACCTATACATATTTCCGAGGGTTGGGTAAGGGTCACATTTAGTGTTATTTTGGTATACAAGAGACGGAAGAAGGGAAAAAAGGCGGGAATGTACCTTGATGATGATCCCGTTCGTGCCGATACGAGAAACACTCCAATGAAGTGAGCCGCCTTTAGTTGGGAGAGTGCTCGGAAGGTAGGAATCGCCTCGGTTTAGAGCAAAGAGCTAGATAGAGAGGGAGCTCGTCAGTACGGTTCCTTGGGGAATGGATCCCTGGGAAAATTATAATCATAAACGAAACCTTTTGAACATAGAAACTTGTTGAACGGTAGACGTTTCCCGAGCTGAAAAACGTCATAGATTGATAGGTATTGAGTTTGTATGAAATCTGATGAATTGGCTTACTCGAAGCTGACAAGATTTGGAGTCTGCGGAGACGGAAACAGGGTGAGGTCAACTGGGACGTCATTCAGAAGGTTAAAATGCCGTCCGGTGACTTACCCACTGCGAATTTGCGACATGCTGGAGAGCATGATGAGAACTTTAGTCCGTAAACGAACATACGAAAAAGATGATCGAAAGCGTACGTTCAATAACGGCGCATAAGAAGCCGCAAACACGATATCGCTGTTTCCTGTTCCAATATAAAACCGATGAGCAAAAGCGGAACTGTAGGATGGGCAAGAAAAAGAGTCCCAACGCACTTTCCAAACCCGTCATGAAACATGCCTCTCCGGAAGCACCTAGTAGATTAGGAAAAAGGGTTCGAGTAAGGTAATGATCCGGAAAGAGGACCATATGCGAGACACTGAACTGGCCATAGTGGGAAAAGTGAGTCGTCCATCAGCAGGAGTTCCGAAAATGTCCCCGGAATTGGTGGAAATAGCTGCATACTCTCCCTAACACGACTCGCCGTCAGAAACAGTCAAGTGCACAAGCGGTCGTTTGAAAAACCATACCTCGAAGTAATGTGTACCGTCTCGCTGCCGGAGAGGTCAGGGATTTTTAGAACAGTTTAACTGGGATTGAGAAACGTACAGCAAAGGTATCATAGAAGAAAGCGTTTTGGAAGAACCACGCTTAAAAAAAATTTCATCTTTTGTCGCGTCGGGAAACACGGATGAAAGACATACTAGGTGTTTGATATACGTGAATATCATATTCAGCCGGTTTGGGCGTGAGCACTGGGCTACCGACGTTGGACGTGGCTAGGAACTCTGTAACGGCGACGGTGTAAGACGATCGTTGTGATTTAAGGAATGATCCATGGAGAACTAAACTGACTGATATTCGGGAATTGAGGTTGAAGAGCGTTAACGATAGCCTGCCAACGACCTTGGTAGCTGTACACATGAGCGCAAATCAGATTTCATGAACGTCTAGTCTGTAGTGCAGGAGTCTATCGTACGTAGATGGAGCATTGCCAATGAAATCCTGAAAAAAAAGGGCCGAATAAGCTGATCGACATGTTGGTCAACGATTGTTGTATTTCACCTCATTGCCGACCTCGACGTGGTTCAACTTGAAAGGTGCCGGATGACCAAGACTCGATCGCAGTGCAGCTAGATAGGAAAATCTATATAAGGCCAAGAGTGGGTGGCAGTAAGTGAGGGTTTCCCCAAAAATACCTGGTGCACTCTTTGTAGGATCTCCGACTACGAAGTTAATCTGATTCGTAAAGTGAGCACTTTTAGCTAGAATAAAGGTCAAGACGCCAAAGCAATCAACGCACCTGATCAGCAGCTTGCTGAATAAACGGTCCGAGCTGGTTAACCGCAACGCTCGTCCCTCCTAACGCGAATCCTTATCCGATCCACCGAAGTTAAGTGACCTTTCTATAGGGCGAAAACCCAGGGGTATTACCTGACCAGATAGCCATGATTGACTCCATATTTAGATCTTCGCACCATAGCAAGTATTCGAGCAAACCGAGGCCACTAGTAGCGGGCTCGATCAGCGATAAAGTTCCAAGTATAAGTGGAGACGTTGGGCTTCAGACTCACTCGGTGTTGATGTAGCCCCAATCACCCTGACGACCTGTTTAGAGAAGATTCAATAAGGAGAACCTAACCACGAGGAACAGGAACGAAAGGTTATGTACCTGGACGATTCTCGAGAGGACCGACTGTGTTGTTCCATTGCCATCTTTGGGCGGCGGTTTGTCCCTTTTGCCATCAAGAATTTCCGTATTAGCTTCTTCCTTTGAGAGTCTAACACTTTTTTAAAGAAATACCTCCTGTGGAGTTAAAAGATAGAACGTGAGTCGAAAATAGGCAGATTGGTTGTTCGCCAAAGATCGACTTACAAGATTATTTCCTCCGGGGAACCTGAAGAATTTTGGACCCATCTCTTGAAGAGCCTGTCGCAACGTCACTTTTCAGTTTTTCGACCAGGAGCACATATACCAAACATACTTGAGCAACATCCACTCTCATTCCATTTGGTCGATTATTAAACGTCGGTGGGAACAACGAGAACAAAGCGAAGCGGATCGTTCGACCACTCGCAGTAGCACCATCAACCGTAACAACGAACTTGTTATTAGTGTCCGAAGGAGTCGATCTCGCAGTTAACACCACAGTCTGGCGTGCAAATCTGGTCTGAGTACCGGTGAGCGTTACAGTACCGCTTGCCAGAACTTGGCCGCTGCTGCTTTGCAAGCTGACCGTGGCGACGAGGTTGGTGGAAGATGATAGGAAACGGTAGGCGAAAGAAGCTGTATATTGAGTGCCTGAGGTAACTTTGATACCTGTGGTTTTTGACGAAACCCAACGGGAGGACGCGTGAGAAATCATAACCATACGGATGAAGTTGCTTGCCCACCGAAATAGCCCGAATTACTGACACCAACGGGTCCGGTCCTACCAGCTGGCACCACGACACTGAGGGAGTTGGGGATAGCGCTGGAGAGCGGGGTGGTGTCGGCAACAACGGAGATCTGGGCACCATTTACAGCACTCCAAGCATTGAGAGATGCTGAGCTCGTTCCTACATAGCCAATGATTCAACATGTTTGGTCAATGGAGCTCCCAAGCAACGGACCTGGTTGAACTTGCTGGAAAGCTCGATTTTGAAGAACTGTGATGACCGAAAATAAATGGGATTGAGCGGGCGCAGGAAAAATTCTGGGTTACACTCACGTTCCGCGTATAATCCACCATCTCCACTCTAGTAATTGTGTTCATGTAAGTGAAAGCCCTTCTAGCAAGTGCGAAAGAATCTCACATGCTACCAATATGTCATTTAATTTATCAGTGGTGTGAAGAAGAATCAGAGTCATCTGGGCTCACGCTAATGTCCTAGTTCCAACAAAATTTCCCTGGAATTGGCTTCGGATCGTACAGAAAGACTGAGGAAGCTCACCTCGAACATTTGTCCGACTGGAAACCATGCCAATCAGACAAGTAGGAAAGCAAAAGAAAATCTCGCGAACTCACATAACGTAGTTGGAATCGCATGGCTCGCGGTGGCACTCACGCTCACCGTAGTTTGAGCGGCTACCGCCCCAAGCCGAGCGAGAGCAAGAAAGGCGAGAGATAGTAGCATATCTGAAGTATCAGATCGGGTCACTACGTGAAGCCGTCGCTCCCCTGCGATTCTTGTCGCTTTTAAGTGACGAAGATTAGTGCTTGGGGATACGTGTGAGTCCGGAATAACTCCATAGGCACGAGAAGAAAGAAGAATCAACTAACATGCTCTATATATAGTGTAAGTTGCGATGGTACTCACACTTTCAGCTCCAGCATTTCAGATCCCATGGTGGCCCACGCACTGCTGACCTCAGGAACCATGGGTACTCGGAGACGAGATCAGGAAGGTAGGCCTTGACTACAGCTGCATCGGAATGGCGCGTAAGTCTTCACAATTAAAGTGTCGCTACAGCACACAACGTCAATCAAGACTTCGGAGGGCCACAATCCGC
This sequence comes from Marasmius fiardii PR-910, assembly GCA_014904975.1. Lineage (NCBI taxonomy): Eukaryota > Fungi > Basidiomycota > Agaricomycetes > Agaricales > Marasmiaceae > Marasmius > Marasmius fiardii. The sequence goes on along the minus strand of MU128062.1, from coordinate 14,879 downwards.
GTCGAGGAAGGTGATGGAGGAGAGGAAACAGTATCATGTAGCCCTTGTTACGGCGGCAAGGTCCGATCGGAAGTTCGGGCCGAGAGGTCGTAGAAATTTCTCTCCAATTTCTTCCCCTCGAACACTCATGACCTCCATCCGCAGCCCTGAATCAAATTTCACCGTTCAGACTCGCAAGTGACAATTGCAAGGTCATTAACCATGTGGTCGAATCTCACGTCGAGCGTTTACGCCTCTACGCGTTCACGAGCTCATGAGTGGGTCAGAGCACTGTGCAGAAATGAAGAAACACGATCACCTGCAGGAAAATACGCATAAGGACAGTGACCCGTGCTCACAGCTAATCACACGTCGAACTCTTGGGATTTCACATTCAGTAACGTAAGAAAGGGTGCAAGATTACTGCAGGCAGGCTCCACCGCTACAGTAATCCTTCATGATCGACGTCCCTTCTGCAAGTTCATCCGCTCAATTTGCACCGGTAGTAAATCTCTCTCCAGCTTGAGGACAAATGTTTAGTGCCCGGGGCCCTCGTTCGACTCAGGAGCAAAAGCGAGAATTTTCAACCCTCTAGGCCATCCTGTGGCAATGAATTACACTGTGAGGTGACCTGAGACCTAGATCGCTTTCTCCTATCACTTGGGTAGAACGTTAGTACGGAGTCAAGACCCAATAAAGATGTTTGGAACCTCGGAACGCTCGCTACCTCTTTCATTACGTGCTTCCCGCCCGCTAGGATATAGATATAATGTTCATTCCATGTATCGTCGCTGGAAGTATGGAAATTGGTAGCATGAATCCTTCTATGTCGTCGATTCGCGAAGATAAAAATTGAATGGGCCGGATAACTTTCTCTTCAGAGCCTTGACTCACGACACAGATGTCTACCGCGACCCCGAATCTTTCATCCCAGACGGAAGACGGGAGATGTAACGACGACCAAATGATGTTACCGTTCGGATTCGGCAGGAGGTGAATACGATAAACCCGCCTTCCCTCGAACCGCCCGAGTCTGATCCGATTTTCTTTTAGGATTTGTCCGGGACGTTACTTCGCGTATCAGACGCTCTGGTTTAGAATAGCTTCGGTTCTACTATCAGAATTCGATACCGGTCAACCTCGAAATATGGCGGGGAGGTCCAATTAACCGCTTGACCGAGGTCAATTACTCAGGTGGTATCATAAGGCATGTATCTTTTGTTCTGCACTGACCGACAATACTGATAGGTATCCATCTACTCCGACGACTTTCACTGCGTACCAAGGATTCTCTCTCAAGTTGAAGGACTTGGGCCAATTCTGGGCAATAGTACTAGTAGAGATAGTGCTTTGGACTTCTTTTGGGAACATGAGAGCCTCGGTTCATCAACCTTGAGGTCGAAGTTCAGATCATCAGTATTTTGTGTAGCCTTCACATTCCACATATTGGCTGGTAATATCGCACTTGAAGCTTCTCGAGATGTACTCGAATCTCCGAAGTACGGAGTTTTTGGCTAGTTTTGGCCACATCTGAGCTTTGACCTTCTTCTATACTTGGAAACGTGGTCCCACGCTACAACCGCGTTGACGCTCACATAATACGTTCACTCTTTCTGTTGTTTTCGAACGTTCATCGTAACCTCAGGTTCAACTGGAAGTTGACTGGAAGGATGTAGTCAATGCTCGCCACCTCAAAAAGCCCAGAAGAACAGGACCATCGTCTTGCGTGAGGAATTACAGTTTTGTGGCCACTGTATACGTATTCTGCCCCACGGTTGTCAAACCTACATTCCTCGGAAGACGCGAAACAAAGCTCCACAAATCTTATAAAAATGTTGATGTTCCAAGCCGCTCCTCCCTACATCCTCCAACACCATACCGCCAGCACCCGATCATGCCCACAACCATCCTACTATGGCTCTTAGCTGTGACTGTCGCCATTATTTTCATCCTCGATACCCATCGCAGAAAACGAAGTAAGATCCCTTACCCTCCCGGGCCCAAGCCCCAACTTCTTGTGGGCAATATTTTCGATTATCCCACAATCAAACCATGGAGGGTGTATCGAGAGTGGGGCAAAATTTACGGTGCGTCTCATTCCTGTGGCAATCACACAGCGAAAATAGACATGAACCTTTTTCGGTGCGCAGGCGACCCGATACATCTTGAAGTTATTGGACTTCACATGATTGTCGTCAATTCTCGTGAACTCGCAGATAGAATTTTCGAAAAGCGTTCTCAAAACTATTCAGATCGTCCTTGCATCCTCATGTTGGACCTGTAGGTGACGCCCACTTGTATGGATGACCGGATCTCATTTTGCGGTTCTATAACTGTCAAACAGGTCTGGTTGGGCAAAGATATTCACCGGTACGTCCAAGGCATGCTCAGAAGCTCACACGTATCTAACAACTCATCCCGGCTCTTTCCCACCCAGTTCTGTTACGCTATGATCGGGATTGGCGAATTCACAGAAATCTGTATCAACAAGGATTTCGGGCAAGTATTGTTCCAGATCATCTGCCTATAGTCTCTGCAAAAGTTGGTCAACTCTTGTCAAATCTGCGTGAGAGTCCAGACCTTTGTGTGGCACATATGAAGACGTGAGCGGATCTCTCCTAACTTGGGTCCAATTACCGTTCACCCATTCACAAAATCAGCTATGCCGCAGGCGTCATACTCGAAACGGTGTACGGATATGGATATGATATTGCACCATCGAATGACCGACTTGTCGATATTGTAGACAAGGCAGCTCGCACAGCCTCCGATACTCTACAGCCTGCGGCGATGGTGGTCAACGTCTTTCCCTTTCTCCGTCTTCTTCCGCTTGAGTTATTCGCTTTTCAACGGATTGCACGAGACACGCAACGACTTATAAACGAGATGCGAACGGTACCGTATGAATATGTCAAGAACAACATGGTATGTGAATCAGCTGTCTGTTCACCATACGTACTCTATACAACCGTTTGAATGTATAGGCATCAGGAAAAGCCAAGTTTTCGTTGCTCGCCAAGTTCTTAGAAGAGCACACAGCCAAAGGTGGTTACGGGCATCAGGAGAACATATTAAGAGATGCCATGACCTCAGCTTACGCTGGTAAGCCAGTCATTTCTGAACCATATCACTGCTGAATTGTATTGATGTCATAAAAACTTGTAGCAGGTGCAGAAACCGTACGTCACGAAAATGATTTACTGTTCTTGTAACTTATCATGTTTGTTCAGACGGGTCATGTACTCGAGAATTTCTTCCTCGCCATGGCTATTCATCCTGAAATTCAAAAACGGGCTCAACGTGAACTCGATACTGTCTTAGAAAAAGGTTAACTTCCAAACTGGGCGGATCGTTCTAGTTTGCCCTACATTGAGGCCATCTTACGCGAGACCCTACGCTGGGCACCGGTGTTTCCTCTTGGTGTTTTCCATGCAACATCTTCCGATGATGAGATAGATGGCTATTTCATTCCAAAAGGCGAGTTAATTATGGTTAATATGCTGATCTATTTGTCTTATCAGGGTGATTAGGTGCTACCGTCCTTAGCAATGTTTGGTACAGTATCGTTTAGACATTTTCCCATCCAATGTTGTTCACTATAAGCTGCATTTCTTTCTCCAGGGCCATGACTCGGGATGAATCTGTCTATCCAGATCCGGAGACTTTCCTCCCAGAGAGGTTCCTTACAGAGGAGGGAGCATGCAATGATGACCAGATGCTTGTAGCGTTTGGATTTGGAAGGAGGTAAATAAGATTGAGCACCTTCCAAAGTCCTTTGGATCCTAAATCTCCTTCTTCATCTTCCAGGATTTGTGCAGGACGGCATTTCGCTGTTCAGGCACTCTGGATGGCCATGGCGTCAATTCTATCTCAGTTTTACATCGAACAATCTAAAGATGGTGCGGGGAGGTTAATTAAAAGTTTGGCTGATGCCAACCACTCTGATGGTCTCATAAGGTGAGTATCTTTGCATATGCTCACTGGCGGTGTTTGGGGATGTTTAATGCCGCTCATTTTTCAGCTCGCCCGATCATTTTCATTGTTCAATAAAGCCACGGATGGAGAGTCCAATTTCATACACAGCTCAAGGTTGACTCGGAACCCCGGCAGATTCCCGCACATCGAAATAGGGACAAATAGAACGGTCAGCCTTTGTACAGATGGAATAGAAAGATATTCGATTAAGCATACCCGGCGTTAGAGACCTGGATTAAGGCTTCATTTCCCCAAATCCTCAGTTGCACCTGTCACCTATCAATAGAGCAAAAGACGAGTGCTATGTAACATTGACTAAAAATTCCGAAGGTCTCAGCAGTCTAACGAGGACAGGAGAAACGCTGTCACGGGTGCACGGACCATCAATGCATTATATAGCACGTAATATTCACTTTGCCTCCACCTAGTGCCCACGGATTGTCATTTTCATTTGAACGTTTGTCCTGGTAGTCACTTAGTCTCGATATTGGACAGGTGCTGAGGTCACCCGGGTAATGAATGTGCTTTTACAGTACAAACTTTCATATATAAGAGTCTTCAGCACCCTACAACCAGCATCCCCTACATCAATGATCCCCTCAACTTGGACTTTTGTGGCCTTGACTCTGGTTTTGATCTTTATCTTCGATGCACGTCGCAGAAAACGAAATAAAGTTTTTTATCCCCCCGGACCCAAGCCTCGATTTCTTACAGATAACCTTCTCGATGTGCCTGCAACTAAACCATGGAAGAAATATCATGATTGGGGCAAGGTTTATGGTGTGTCAAAACTGAAATTGGATTCGAATGAAAGGCTTGAACTATTTATTTTTTTATATTTAGGCGACATAATACATTTCAAGGTCCTTGGGCAACATACAATCGTACTCAATTCCCGGGACCTTGCCGAGAGAATGCTCGAAAAGCGTTCTCGAGTGTATTCAGACCGCCCTACCGTCCCTATGTTAGACGTGTGCGTAAGGCGGCTACTGTTGTGCATACTTTGATTTCATCATCCTGTGGCTTCTAAATAGGACCGGTTGGACAAAATTGAACACTGGTATTGTGCTCTTCCACACATGCAAGACTTATCTAGATGGCCCTGACCGCTCCTCACTCCTGTACCGTGCTCAGCTTTGTTGCGATACGGTCAGAATTGGCGGGCGCACAGAAGATTACATCAACAGGGATTCCGGGAGAATGTCATTCAAGATTACCGGCCTGTAGTCACGTCAAAAGTCAGTCAGCTTCTGTCAAATTTGCGCCAAAGTCCGGATTTATTTGAGGCACATATAAGGACGTGAGTGTGGTTTCTATTTTGACCTCGAGGCCCTTCGTATACAATGTGAACCCTAGGTATGCTGCAGCTACCATACTCGCCACGATGTATGGATATGGCATTACCCGATCCAATGATCAGCTAGTCCATATTGCAGAGGAGGCGATCAGGGCAGGTTCTTATGCCATAAGTCCTGCGATGTTGATGGTGAACGTCTTTCCATTTCTCTGCCATTTTCCGGTTAAGTATCCAATATTCGAGTTCCAACGGATTATCCGAAACACACGAGAACGGCTCGATGATATGCGAACAATACCGTACAAGTTTGTTAAGAAAAACATGGTATGTAGCGATAACTTTGGATAGCCTTCCTCGGACGCTAATACAGCAGACGGATGTTGGTACTCTTGTTTGAATAGGAGACAGGCAAAGGGAAACCTGCTTTGCTTGCCAAGCTTCTAGCAGATCATGAAAGTAATGGAGGAGATAAACACCAAGAAGAGCTCATAAAAGATGCTGTCACAACAGCTTACGCCGGTAAGCTAGTAGTCACCATTTCTTGACCTGATTCATACCTCTAATGACCTCCAACAAAATCTCATAGCGGGTGTAGAGACTGTGCGTTTTGGCTAAGAGAACCAGGTCCTTTTTCATTGACTCTTTATGTCCAACTAGACCTCTGTCGCGCTCCTCAACTTCTGCCTTGCCATGGCTCTTCACCCAGAAATCCAAGAAAAAGCGCGAATTGAAATCGAGACCGTTGTGGGAAAAGAACGGCTTCCGACCTACGAGGATCACTCAGATCTGCCCTTTATCGAGGCCATTTTACGCGAAACGCTGCGTTGGTCACCGCCTTTTCCTCTTGGTGTTTCCCATGCAGCGTACGTAGACGACACGATTGACGGATATTACATTCCAAAAGGCAAGTACCGGTAGATCCCTCTTCTTTCTGATTGAACTTATTTATCAGGATGAATAGGTGCTGCTGTGATCAGTAATATCTGGTAGGATACCACTGTGCACTGAGGTCAATTAATCGTGGCTTAAACTTTTAATTATTTCCCCTCCAAGGCCATGACTAGAGACGAGAGCGTTTATCCAGACTCAGAGTCGTTTGTACCGGAGGGATTTCTGACTGACGCCGGAATGCTCATCGATGATAAAATGTTGCTACCCTTTGGATTCAGCATAACTCTTTAGATGTAATGTATCTTTATTCAGTTGTTGTATATATTAATCCACTCTGTAAAAAGGATGTTGAAGTTTGACTCATTCCATCATGTATTCAAACCCAGTCATCTGAATCAGTTCTCAACATGAAAAATGTGCTGTAACCTGGTTAGATTGCAGGTTATCCTTTATGAACCAAATAACATGTAACTGAGACTACCCTTAATTGGTGCTGCAAGCTTGAATCCCTTTCAGGTCCACAACTTCTTATTGAGACTATAGGCATAAAGACCTGTAAGGATAAGAACAGTCTGGTGTGATTTATTTCCTCTAGGGAGGAGGATTAGAGTACAGGTTCTGTATAGGTGTATGCAGAGAAATGACCAAAAATTGGGCACTCTGTTTGCTTGGGTGATGAAGCTAAGGATTATGGTAATGGATTGTAGGATAGAAAACTATGGGCTTGGTAGTGAAGATAAGTAACTGGACTCCCCCAATAATATGAGTGTCACAGTGGAACATAGAGACCAAAGGTGTATTCAGGATAGATACAAGTTGCTCTTAGCCTGTTAAGCTGTCCTCTGCACATACCTATACAGAGCCTGCCCCAAAAATCCTGAAATATCTGTACTGCTCTAGAGGTAAGTTTTTATTTGAGTGTCAAAACAAATTATTCTTTTTGGTGTGAACCACACATTTGAAGGTGTTTTGCTTATGGTCAGGCACTGTAATTACAAGAAAGAGAATACTGCTGCAGGACTAGTCCACATTCTAGCTGGAAGGTCCATTTTGAGCTGTTGAACAAGCTTTGACTTATAAAGAAAAGATATTTAGCAATGGTATGGAGTATAGGGTGCTATACAAATTCAAAGGGTTCAAAAATCTTCAAAATGGAAATACTATAGGGACTGCATAGAAAAATTGTATGCCAATCAAGTCTGAAAGAATACAAGCTGAATACTAGTGTGGAAGCATGTAGTTCTGTCTATGAAGTGTCACACAACCACCCTCAAGCACCCAGAAAACTTGATAAGTGCTTATTAACTGCTGAGCTCTCAGACCATTAGGGAGAACCACAGCTTAACATTATGAACACTGAACAGTAATTCATTTTGGAAAATTTTGTAGTTTATAGAACCAGAGTCATTGTAGTTGAATATGTTTTCCTAATAGTTGATTTGGGGTTGCTGTCCTGAAATTTATTCCATAATAATAGTCTAGACACCCAGTGGTACCATGACTACTGTCAGATTTGTGTCAGAAACCAGACACATGTGATATCTAAGATTACAGACCTTTGGAACACAAGATTGTAGGTCCATCATTAATCCCAGAACAACTATAGAACGAGCTCTCTATCTAACACTTATCTTAGATCTGGAAAGGTTTATAGACTGATATAGGTGCCATGCAGGGCCCAGGCCCCAAACCCTTTACCAAGCACCCTATACAAACCAGAGCTCCTTAGGAGCTCCAAGTTATTAGGGTGACAAATGTATGTATTGTCCAGGTCACCCAAGAGTCTGGGTTGCAACCTTTTGAGCTACAAACCTGCCGGTCAAGCATCCCATGTTGTCAGTGAACTCATGGGAAAGCTGCTGGATATTTGGCCTGTTTTTAGGCTTCAGTAATACTATATCATCACCTGTAGGAGCCAAAGTACAGACATGCCAAAACTTGACCATAAACCTGGAGCAGTCAACAGCACCCCCCCTATTGGGTAGGTAATCACTACATAAAGGCTTCCCAAGGTGCCTGCCGCACTACGGCACTTACCCAGTAAGAAAGCGAGAGAGACGATAATTATATAAACGTGAGAACGTCATTACCCTTTGAGGAAGCCGATTTGCTACCGTGGCTAGCTATGTAATTTTCTGCAAAAAACAGATCAGCCAATTACCAGCCTCGGATTTGAAAAAACCCAACCTCTTCCATCTTCTCCCCATCGTCTCCCCTGCGCTCTTTCAGGATCTACTATCTGCGCGCCGCAGACGGACTGGGAAGTACTGTCGTTATCATACTCCCTTCAACTCCTCAAAGTCATCATTGGACATTTTATCTGGCAAGAGGATGAACGGGGAATAGGTACGAATTTCTGTATAGACATGATGCAGAACTGAAGACTTTAGTTCTCGCATCTAGAGTGCATACGCGACTAGCATACTCTATGAAGCCTGAAGGCCGCCGTAGACCGTGAAAGCTTTCAGGAGGGAGCCAGATATGAAGCTGACGCGTCCTTGCAACCCATGCCATCTGCGATTGGTGCGACTTTTTCTATGTTTCTTGACGTGCGCAGCGGTGGCTAATGAAATAAAACTTTCAGTTAAATGTTGAAACTTCAGTTCAAGGCCTCAACGCTCTAGGAATTTGCAACCACCCTGTTTCTAGCGATATCACTGTCGAGGGAAGAGGTCACTCGAAGCTTTCAAGGGCTTGGTGGACTCGAGAAGGAGGATGTCCTCAGAACGAGCAGTTGCTCATGTTAGGCAAGGTATGTCCCCTTGCTCTTGCATTCTACCCACGTCTTTACTTACCCAATTATTTGAAACCTTCTTCAAGCCAGTAGGGGCCAGAAGACTCCACCCCTCTCTTGCATGGCCTTTCCAGAATCAACTTATTTCGAGCATCTTGAGCTATTAGTGACTGGGTTTTCATCCTCGGGTCTGGTATGCTCGCTTTTTTTCTCTGAAGTTGCGCCCTAACTGACCGCCTCTCGATATCAGCTATATGTCTACCACGATGCCTTTTACCCTGCTTATACGCTCTCAAAAGTCAATTGGGTTGACAAAGTACCCCCCACAAGAGTAGATGCCGGATTTCAACCCCGAATCGATGAAATACGCCCTCTTGATGGCGGTTAAGATAGGCTTTTTTTGGGATTGCTGTCACGGCAGGTGCCTAGGGTACGCCGCTTGTTTTGAAATGCTCTTGCTATCAATCAAACCTCATGAACCGTTATTGAATAGCCCTCTCATTGGAAGACGATTACATGACAGAAAGACGAAAACTGATCCGCGCTCTTGCCCTCGGAGATTGCTGAGGGTCACCAAAGGCGACGCGGTGGAGTTGGTAGGGGTCGTAATGTTCGTTTTGTACGGGTGTACTAGTTTATCCTGTGCGAACGGTGCTCCCTGGGGCGTTAACCTGTGTAGGCCTAGTTCTGCTCCCTATTGACTAGTACCTCACACAGATCTGGAACCCGAATGACACGGTGGCTTGTCTTGGCTTCTAACTCTTGACTGCGTTCTTTGAAGTGTGACATGCGACATGAGAAGACATCAACTTCCAACCGACGAGGTTTATCCCTATCAATAAGCGTTCACCGTACGGCGAGTTCGTACGGAACAATGGACGACGGTTGATGCAGATGGAGAAGGAGTGGGTTAGAAAGTGGGTCTGTGTGTGGGTTGGAAGAAGTGGGTCTGGTTGAGAGGGTTGTAGCTCGCTGCAGGGCTCTTTCTTTGATCGACGGCGTACGATTTATGAATTCTTTGTGCTCGGTGTTGTTGAGTGGGTTTTTTTATTGTAGCTCAATGCAAAAAATTGTTGAGGGGATTTCCTTTCCGGAACAGCAAGGGAGGTTGCAAGTCGAGGAGAAGCGAAGGATAGACTGCCACATGTCAGTACATATATAATCGGAACAAATCAAAGGGTCGGGCGTAACGAAGGCGTAAAACCGCACAGATAGGAACGTCCCTCTCCACGATCAACCCTGCCGAATCGTTTGATCGCACCTAAGCGTTTTAACGTAATTTTTTTTTTTTTTTTGCGAAAAAAAAAAAAAAGTTTCGCTACCCGCGTGGCGTCGTGGCAGGCACTTATAAAGCAAGAGAGGGGGCGCTGCAAGCGAGCTGGCAAAAAAAAAAAATCATACTTAACATCAACAATCACCTTTAACTCCCTCTACCACTTTTTTTTTTTTTTCGCTCCTCTTCCCCCCGACGTCCACAATGAGCTCTTTCATAACTTCAATTTTCACACCCAATCCCATCTCGAGTGTCTCCTCTATAACTACGACTACCAACACTACTATCGCCAAACCTACCACTACGACTGCGGTTTCCAACGTTCTTAGACCGGAACCGGCAGACCGAACTATCAGATCGATGTATTTGAATGGGTTGGTGTATTAGATGCTCATTGAGCAGTGGGGGGTGAAGGAGAGAGAGAGGAGAGAGAGATGAACGAGAGGTGGCGGATAGCGGGTACGTTCCCTTTTCCGTAATGCACGTTTTCATGACTTTGTCCCACTCAAACTCCTGTTTAAGTAGGGATTCGCGGTCATTTTCATACCCCAGGAAGCAACGAGACGGACACCGGAGTTTTTTTTGGTTTATTACTAGTCCACCTAATGTTCCTAATAGACACGGAGTAGGACTTGACACTACATACATAGAACATTCGTTGTTTTTTTTTGAACTTGTAGAACTCCCTTTTTTTGTTTTTGGACAACTTGGGCTCACTCTGCAAGCTGGTTTTTTTGCAACGGCTATTATAGAATAGTCCATGTAAAAATCTCCGGAGGATCAGGTGGAAAACGATCATGAATCATGACGCGTGTCAGCCCGTCTTGGAGGGAGAGTATGTCGACGTTAAGGAGAAAGAGTCCGACTAATCGGATCTGTTTATAGTATTAGCACAAGGCTCGACGCCGAGCTTGGAAAAGGCAGTGTGAAAAGCGTCGGACAGACCGGTCTTTGTGAGACCTAACCCTGGTTTCATCCCCCCGCAATTGAGCAAAAAGTCAATGTAATGTTCCGTTTTTTTTTGTGTGAGTTGGGGATGAAAAACCCATTCGTGAATGATGGGAGAGGAAAAAGACGTGTCCTGAACGTTTGCCGCTCGGGAGAGAGATCCCATGGCTAACGCCATTTTGGTGTCCTGCGGTCGTAGAGCTGGAAGTTAAGACGACAGCGAAAGGGCGAACATTCCTCGTTACCGGAAATCAAACTGGTCCGATTATTGGCCCACTACCATCGCTTGAACAAATCGGCTTGTCTTTTTTTTTTAGGGGAGGGGACTACGGGGGACTACAACGGTGCTAGTAGAAACAGGAAGATGAAGAAAGGAAATGGAAAGGAGCATAATCAGCACTTCCATAATCTGAAGGAAGATTATAGAAACACGCACTGACGGTTCAGCAGTCACCCACACCCAGATCCAAATCCGCCGGAAAGAAAACATGATCTCCTCGCTGATCGCCGCTGCCGGGAAGCCCTTCACACCCGGGCGTATCGCCTAAGTTCCGATTCCCCGTGTGAAGGTTAATCAAGAACTCTTGAGCTCACCAGTCCGTTGAGACCGCCAATAATCTCGGAAAAACGCCTCGGGATTATGTCACAGTCTGAGAATGGCTACGTGCAGCCATGTACAGCAGTTTGACGATTTAGGATGACGGTCGCATGCAAGGATCAGAACTTGAGGAGGTACAGTGCTGAGGTTTCGGGAAGGGGAGTGGAACGAGCAATGTCGGATATATATATCATGATTGAGGCCCAAAATCGACTCACACCGTTCATCCTCTGCTGTACTATCCCTTCCGCATACCGAAGCTTAGATGACAGATCGAAAAGCGCGTCGTTATCGGTTGGAAACCCGATTGTCAAACGGACCTTGTTGAGCGACCGCTTTGACTCGCGGGGAGGAAATCATGGACGGAAATCCGTCTCCGATAGACAGCAGGGTACGTTGACTGAATCGGTTTTTTGTGCTTGGGGTTAGACGTGAGATACTTTACCATAGTCTATTCCAGTTCCCCAGACAGCTCCAGATGTGGTGACCCCATCTTGACCATACCATGTATTGTAACAATCAATATGGCTATTCATCCTTGCGTCACTCCCAAGTTTCCTCGGGAACCAGTGCCTAATTCTTGAGGTACTAAGACCTAAGAAAAAACGAATGTGGGGGAGAAACTGGGAGGGCAGAGGTGTTTCTGATTTCATGAAGGAAACGTTGCTCTTGGAGAAAGCCTGGTGAAGGAGGTGAAGGAAGGGTATCCGAGTCGGCGGAGTCGGGAATCGGGATACTATTATTTGTCATCCAATCCGAAGTCACCCACGGACGGACTTGGGTTAGGGCTAGAACGTTGACTTCCGACTCTAGAACTGTTCTAACTTTGAAAATTTGAGCCCTTCCGCAGCGAAGAACCATCAGAACTAACGCAAGCGTCAAAGGCCCTCTATTATTGCAAATTCAAAAGGGAAACTGGCTCGAACTTCCACTTCGTATGAATATGCTTTCGGGCGAACCATGTTCCATAGATCACTGTACTCTGTATGTCATGGAATAAATGGGAATAGGACTCTAGCCGCCCCGACCATAGTCCATGCCAGTGATTTTGACTGTTTATGCCAAACGTAGTGGTGTCTCTTCGCCCTAGCTGCGGTTCATCGTTCGAATTCCTACCCGCCGTCTCATGCGTCTTTAGGTTTAAATTTCCTTTTATTCGATCTTCAGCCCCTCCCGAGTCTCAAGATCAAGGAAAAATTAGGGCGTAAAGCTTCTGATTTCCTGTAACACTGACTCTCTCGGACCCCTCAAGTTCCTTATTTCAGTCGGGCTCTAGCCTCCCAACGTAAACCTCAATTGCTCGAACAAAAATTAGATGGAATCCCTTTTCTTCTTAAGGGATGTGATGCCGTGGGTCCAATGTAATGTTAAACGATTTGTTTTATCGAATTAGCACTAGGACCTCCATTTGCTTTCAAGCCCTGAGGCCTAAAGGCCTGAAATCGCACTTCGAATGGAAAAGAACCAATTGATTTGCTTTAAGCCTGTACCTTGAAGAGATATTCCTTAAACTACGAACACTCTCCTGTCCTTACTTGTAGACAACCTTACTCCGTCTATAAGAACATCCTAGTTTCACGCCCCAAATACCAAATCGGTTTCTACCCTTCCTTCCCTTCCTCACTTTTTCAGCCTTCACGCTATCCCACTAGGCTCAACGGTCATCAATGGTTTCTGGCGCTTTTCCGATTCGTATTTCTGCCGCCACAGCCACATTCGCATTATTCCTATTCCTGCTCCTCACTCTCAAGCTACCGCCAATCGTGGTAGGTTTTCCTTGTCCCTGAAACCACTCCAAAGTTAAATTGATCATATGCTTCTCGGACTAGAACGCACTCCCGCGAGACTCTGAAGGAGTTCAAGTATGTGGTGCCCCACTCGTTTACCCCTCTCTTATAAAAAAGACATCATGAATGGATGTTACATAGGCTCGACCGTCCGAGCCACGGAGCTTATTAGTCGCATCTTACATTCAATCCGTACAGGAGGAGAAGAGAAACGTGTGTCGTAAACAGTCTGAGGACTGTACATCCCCTGAAAGCGATTGTGGAATGAACTGCTCCTGTCAGCAAACGGGGCCCGGAGAAGTTTGGGTAAGCCCATGACTTTTTTTTTTTTTCTCAATAAAGCTCGAGGTTCGTTATTAATTTTTTCTTACCTAGGGGTGCATTACCTTGACCGGCCCGATGTTTTAGTTTCCATGATTCATGGTATCTCAGTCTGAGGATGGAGTGGATGAAATATTATGGTTCATCTGGGTGTTTTTTCTTTTCTCGTTCGTACATACTTGAAATGAGTGTGGTTCACAAGCTTCAAGTGGCTTCCGCCCACAAATTTTTTTCGTCTTGTCCTCCGTTGAGCTCAAGCAAGCCAAGAAGTCGTTCAATTGATACGGTTCATCTCGAAAAATCAGAAGGACCTGGAAATATCTCCATGAATCCAAAAAAGTTCACACTGTATTCAGTCCGAGACAAGTGATAATTTATTCGTGGGTACCCTTTCATTTACTATTACACCAGTTATTACAAGGTATCATGCACACACCAACGCTACCCATGACAAAAAAAAGACGCAACATTACACAGAAATCACCCCCCATTTCGTCACAAAAAATCCGATGAATCAAAAAAAAAAAAAACGCTGCACCCCCCAAGCGACCCGAATAACCCTAAACCGTGGCGTCGCTTCCCAAGTTATCTATCTAGTCCAAGTGAACCCTACACAGGAAACTGAAAGTCACCAGTCGGGGGACTCAAATCGTCCACTCCGAGTCCCATCTGAAAGTCACCAAACGGCCAAGACGAGCTATTCACGTCAAGCACCGGATTCTGCTGCAACATCATCTCCAAGTTCCAGTCCAACTCAAATTGTAGACTTGTCGACTCGCCCGCGGGTTCGCGGGAAATCGGTCCGGGTGTGGTGGTGGTCGATTCCGTAAACGACGGGGTGCTGGACAACTGGCATTTCATGAACGAATCTGTCGGAGGTGAAGTGGTCGACGTCGACGTCGTCGTCGTCAAGGCTGATTTCAGTCGGCAATCAAAGTAACCTAGGTTGGTTGTTTGTGGAGAGGTGTACAAGCGTTTTACTGTCTCTTCTTCCATTTCCCATCTGATGAAAGAGGGTATTTGGCCTGACTGGGAGGGGTTAGGCGAGAACTAAGTTTTTGGTTTTTTTTTTTTTT
>MU128061.1:2274-33576 GCA_014904975.1 Marasmius fiardii PR-910 | reverse complement strand
TTTCTTTACCAAAAGTCCCCTGTTGGCTTTGTTTTCGCTTTACGCAGGCTACGCAACACCTTCGCTTCACTCGGTGTTGCTTTTTCTCGCCCCCCCTAATCTCGGCATCCTGAATATCATCAATGGATAAATTTAACTCAGGGCATCCGGTGTGGTACACCCAATTATTGATATTATCAATTTGAATATCTTGTTCCTCAATCAGGGTTGTACTATGCTGCATTAAGTCATACTGATGTAGTCGCTGAAGGACATAGCGACTGCACAGCTTGGAAAAATAATTTTTTATGGTGCTCTCCACGTCCTGGGAAAGGCTAGACCATAGGGAGGGCAGATGTTGATTTGCCACGTCAGACCACCCCTGAATATGCGACAATTGCTCACTAACACAGGATGCTGAGTCCTCAGGCCTCAATTCATCATTTGATGTTGAGGCAGATACTTGAAACATGCGTAGAGGTTTCTTGCCACATTGAATAGCAACATTATTCATCTCATGAACCAATTCCTCCTGAGTGATGGATTCAGAATGTCCATGGCTGAATAAACTACGACCTGGCAACGGCGAATGCAAAGAATTTCTGTTCCTTGCCGTCGTATCAGATGGGGATCTGTCATCAGATACAGCCCCAGTTGCATTCAAGGAATTGTGTGGAACAACAATATTATTGGTAGGGGTATGGAATACATCCCTATCATAAGTAGTGCTACCGAATACAGGTCTCAGTATACCACTGACACTATTCATTCTCAAATTCTGGGTTTCTTGAGTATGATTTCTGACAGGAATTGTGCGAGTGGCCATGGGTGATGGGGAATAGTGATGGAACGGAAGTTCTTCTGAGGTTTTTACGGTGAGTAGCGAGAAGAGTCACATATGTTTTGAGGGTTGTGGGGGTCGAGAGCGTCAGGAAGGCGTCTTGAGAGAATAGAGGAAGTTGGTAGCGGAGGGGACATTGAGTGAAAAGAGACGTAGAGCGAAAAGGAGCAAAGACTGTAGTTTAAAAAATGTGTAAGGGGTCTATGGACGATCTCTCGGTGCTTCAAGCCTCAACGTAAACTAGACAGGGCGTTTAGATTGCTCCTAGGTCTATCTACGACAAGGCAGGTAAAGCGGAAGTGAGAGAAGTGAAGTGAACGTGAAGGAAAGTGAACGAAGCTTATATACGATATCGGGAAAAGCCGAAGGCTGGGATGATGTATACTATTATAGAAGTGCTGCGTTACACACACGGCCGCCGCCAGAATAATCAGACAACAGACGGGACTCACCTGTACGTTTCGTGAACTGGACATATAAAGCACCGCTCTAAAGCCAACAAGTCTTTGATGAAGCTCCTCCGCACAGTAATCCTCTGATCAGTCCTGAGAAGAATTTCCCGGGACGCGATAAGAACTAGTTAGGCTTGCACCCGTCGTCTGCCGAGCGAAGATATTAAATCGTACTTACATTCCACAAGCAACACCAATGACCCTGAACATGAACTATATAATGACGAGAGGGGGACGAAGTCTATCCGAAACTTTACAAAACGTTACACCCTTCGACTTTCTGAGGAAGTAATAAATGATTCACAACAAGGGATACATACAGAGAAAAGAAAAGTCGATAAACATACACTAGTAAGATACCGGCATTAACAAAATAAACGTTTAGTACCATAAAGAAAAAAAAAAGAGACTCTGTTTGAAGATACACAAGATACGAGCGGCAAGGAAAAAAAGAAGGAATAACAAAGCATGTGCACATAGCAAAAAACAGGACGACAAAAAAAAGGGGATATACGTGCGTCAAACAAGTCAAATCTCATTATCACAAAGATACAGGTCAAAAAAAAAGGAGTCGCGAGTGATGATGACGAATAAGAAGCTGTATCGAACACGGAGAGAAAGATGCACGCCATAAAAAACCGCAAGAAAACTCAAGAAACAACCACACCCCCACGCACACCTACTTACTATTACTCTTCTCCTTTCTCTGACTCGCAGAACCGCTCTTCGGACCACCATGCCCACTCCCAGTAGCCTTCCCCAACAACACTCCACCTCCACCTTTCAACAACACCTGCTCCTCCGTCAACTTGGAGGGCGAGTACTTCAACACTTCTTTACAACGATCCTCATGTTCCTGCCACCAATGTTCCAAAAGTTCCGGGAACGGCGTAGAATCAGGAAACGTCTTCCGTTTAGTCGTCGTAGAAGTCCTACAGAATAAAAAGAAAAAGACCTCGTTAATATAACTCCTCAACACACGAAAAAAAAAACAACTACGCACTTGCATTCACGACAAATATAATCCTTCCCAACAGTCTCATACAACAACGTAAAATGCTTTAACGACAGTTTCGGTTCCTCATCCTTCTTCGTTTGAGTCGTCGCACTCGCCGAACTAGGTACATTCTTCCAAAACGATGACGTATGCTGTTGTTGCTGTTGTTGCTGTTGGAAATGAAACTGTTGGTTGACCGTCATACCCCTCGAAGGATGTTGGACGTGACGAAAGACTCCGTCCTCGACAGAAATAGAACCAGATTTGGGTCGAGGTTTAGGATGGGTGACGTATGGGTTCTTTATCGTCGGGAAGGTGGGTGTTGAAGGTGTAGTAGCAGTGTCGTTGGGAGCAGCAGGGGGAGGAGGAGGCCCAGAAGCGGTGGAAGCATCGTCACCACTGTGTCTCTTCGCGACCTTGGATGCTTTCTCTTGACTCGTCGTCGTTGGAGATTGAAGCGGGCGAGAGGGTGGCTCGGTTCGAGAAGGTTTTTCAGGTTTGTCGACGTCTTCGCGTTCACGTCTAAGACCTGGTTCGGCATTGAAATCTTCCCTCGAACGTTTCCTCCCACTCAACGATGGACGCGAAGGTGGCCTCGAATTCGTGAACGGAACCGGCAGAGGAATAGACAACTGGTTCGGAGAGAGGCGTGCCGATGAAGGTCTATCTGGTGTAGGTAGAGGTAGCGACATTGATGAATGAGGTGGCGATACTGCAGAAGGTCGTGCCGGTATCGGTCTTTCATCCGAGAGAGGAACAGGCAAAGTCAAATGCGGTCGTTGGGGAGGTTGAGAACGGTGGGTTTGATGATGTCTTCCTTCGTCCACAACGTCGTGCCGAGATGTAGGTCGTCCAGTGCCGTTCGTAGTGAGTCGCGGGCTCTGAGGAGGTAACGATCCCATGATCGGAAGTACTGCTAAGGTTGAGGAATGATGAGGGGTGTTGTCGACGGCGGACTGACGAGAGTTGGGGCGAGGAGATGGTGATAAAGGCACTGTGAAGGGCAGAGGTGAAGCTGTAATGCCTTCCGTGGGAGATGCTGTAATCATTGGGGCGGCTTGCTCGGTGTTCGTGCTGTTCTGTTCTAGCTGTTTCCGTCGCTGTTTAGGAAGGAGAAAAGTAGTTAGTCCAAGGTGATCGAGACATGAAGGATATGGAAGGAAGGTCAAAGAAGAGCAGATACACAGTCAAAGACAAAGTCGGAGCAAATATAAACACACGTGGATGAAAGCAACTCGTAGAAAAAAGCGACTAAGACTATACGAGGCATGCAAAAGAAAAAAACGAAAAGAGCCTCACCTCAAGCAATGCTCTAATCTCCTTATCCCTCTCATCCAAGTCTGCCATAAACCTCAGCTTCTCTTGCCGCCAAGCCTGCGCCTCATCTCTCCACCTTTCCACTTCAACCCTCAACATCTGAAGCTCCTCAACCCGACGGTTCTCCATCGACCGTAATTCCTCAAGCTCCCTCAAATGTTCCGAACCATCTCCCCCACCACCACTCAAACCCACCTTCTCCGTCAACTCATCAATCTCCTCTTGCATCTCCTCCTTATCAGCTTTCAACCCCATCAACTCAGACTTGAGATGCGTATTCTCAGACAACAACTTGGACATCTCCTTCTCCTTCTCCGGATTCGAACCAACGACAGCCAAAGGAGGAGGAGGAGCTCCATGCGCAGCACGTAACGCGTTGCCAAGCACAACCATCTCGTCCTCCCGAGCTCTCAAAACCCGATCTCGCTCTTCCAACGCCCTCTCGAGCTTCTCCCGTTTCGATCGTTCTTTCTCGAGAGAGTGAACAGGTCCGCTGGTTTCTTTATCTACCAAGATTAAAAGATCGGCGTACGCAGCGTTGAGAATTCGTTGGATCGCTGCCGTAGCTGCAGGGTGAACGTTGTGGGTAGCCGTACCTCCAGTAGTAGTCGCAGCGTTGGTAGTAGACACAGATGCCGAACTCGCACCACCACCGCCGGCGCCTCCTGAGGAAGCGGAAGGAGGGGGTTGATGGTGGTGAGGATCTTGAGCATTCATATGAGATTGGTGTTGGGAACGATGACTACCGCTATGTGATTGAGAGTGCGAGTGAGAATGAGAAGGTGGTTGAGCTACGGTCGGACTGGAAGCAGAGGCGAGAACGTGATGTTTCATGTTGGGCGAGAGGGGAATCTGTTTGATTCCAGATGGAGGGGGATAAGTATGTTGATGATGCGGTTGAGGATGGTGATGATGCTGCTGCTGCTGAGAAGATCCGTGAGCTCCGTGAGGGTGTCCTTGAGGCTGTCCGTGAAGTTGTTGATGAGCATGATGTGGGTGTTGTTGCGAATGAGGATGCGGATGAGGTTGAGGCGGCGGGGGCTGTTGTTGCTGAGCTTGAGCGGGGTGACCCGGTATCTGTTGCGGATACGTTTGTCGTCGTGTAACGGGTTGACCTTGTGATTGAGAGTGAGGAAGGGAATGTCCTCCAGCCTGTGGAGGGGCTGAAGTCGGATTCGGAGCTCTGGCAGAGATAGGAGAATGCGGGAGCGGTTGAGGTTGTATATGAGGATGGGAAGATAGCGATAGCGGGTTCCCCGATGGCATTGCTGGAGGTTGTGAAGAATGAACGACTGGGGCCGGTTGAGTTTGCGTTGATGGTGGTGGGTAACCGTAAACATACACGACTGAGCCTGGAGGAACCGTACCAGGGGTAGGTAAAACGCCGGTATATACAGGTGGCGGGGCTTGCGCTACTGGAGCAGGGTGAGGCGTAGATTGTGGAGAAGAATGCGTGGGATGATTCGAGTGAGAGTACTGATACGAGGAAGATGGCTGCTGAGGTTGCGTTGTTGAAGAGTGCATTCGAGGGCTAGCGTGGGTGCTCCCGCCACCTCGAACGAGATGAGGAGCCAATACGACGCTCGTTGGCCGACTTGTAGAACCTGAACCTGAACGACTACGAGACAATGGTGCCCCCGTAGACGTTATCGAATCTCTCCTCGAATCCGAATCTCTATCGGCCCTTTCACGTTTGCCCAAAACCGACGACCTCTGTGCATCATCCACCGAATCGGTAGGACTAACAACAATAGGGCTTGTTGCAGTCGTACCAGCGTGTGTACTTGCCGTACTCAAACCTACGCCGGATAATCGTCTTGTTCCCGAAGAAGTTGAATGTGGCGGCGGAAAGGTAGACCTTGAAGCTACAAAGGGCGCTCCAGAACCACCGAGAACGGGAGAAACGGGCGAAACCATGACGACGTCTTCGTCCCGACCATGGCCTTGAGAATGTCTTCGAGGATGTGACTGGAGCTGATGACGGGAAAACGAAGTGGGATGTGACGTGGAAGGTGGTAAAGGAGCCCTGATGGACTGGTGATCGTGATGTTGCGCAGATGAATGGCCTGAAGGGCGACCGAGGGAAGGTGACGATGAAGAATTTGGAGGTGGAAACGGGACTGTGTGTCTTCTGTGGGCATCGGGAGGATGGGAGGTATTGCTGGGATGACCGTTTGGATAAGGATAATGAAGCTTCGGGGAAGGAGGGTTTGACGTTGAATGAACCTGAAATAGTTTGAAATGAACGAAAATTAACATTGAAACTTGTTGAACTTACTGAAGATAACGGCGTTGTTCGTAGCGGTGTAGGTAACGTCTGAGACTGAAACCGTAAGTCAGTTCTAGTCCACTAAACTCGAAAAACATTGTACGTACATGGTGAATAGGTGGTCTTTCCCGGGACTCTCTCTCGTATTCTCTTTCCCGTTCTCTTGGAGCCTGCGGTATGTTTTATCAATAACCGAAAACACGTAAAAGTAGGTTACTCACCGGCATTCTTTCGAGGGTTAACGGAGGTCCCGGTCCTGTTTGGTGTGCGTGATGTTCCCGTTCTCTATCATGTTCGCGTTCACGTTCCTTCTGCAGAATAATCGGAAGAAAATTAGTGATCCGAGTATCGAAAGAAGCGAGGTAAGGACCCGAGGCTTAATGAACACGCTCGCGTACTTGGGGTTACTGGCGTCATAACACCCACGACGCGTCAAGTAAAGAGTTTCAAGGGTTCATGCCAAGAGGGAGGGCTAATAAACAACTTACCGTATACCTCGAGCTTTCTCTGTCCCTAATTCCAACCGATTCTCTTCCAATCCCATTCATAGACCTAATTTCCACCAGCGGCGAGGAGGCACTCATAGTTGTGACGCTAATTTTTTCTTGAAGATTTCTGATTATCGCGAGTTGGAATCGTTGGTAAAGGATTATGAAACTTCATAAATTCCGAAAGCTCTAGCCGTTTATCGAGTGGGATGGAAGCGGAGAGAAAAAAAAAAGAGCCGAATTCTCGCGTGATAGCAACCGACAAATCACGGGAGGAGAGAGGTATTCGAATAGAGAGAGGTAAGAACGAAGGATAAAACAAAAGGGAGGAAGGGGAGGGAAGACACCACCGCCTCAGAGCTTGGATTTGCAAATCCTAGCCCAGGGGGGGAAAAAGTGAAAGGGGGACCCTAGACGTCGTGGGTTGGAGTATATATACTGTTCCCACGGAGCCTGCTGATTAGGCAAGTCAAAACCCGCCGGTTGAATAGTTCCGTAATTCCGTGAGGGAAGGCAGTGCTCGTGAACGGGTTGGACCTGGGTGTTTGTATTTTCGATAGCGTCACTTGACTAATGGATTTACTAGCTGTTTCCTTCTGATCGCTCTTTCTGTTCGCTCGAGGCAGTGATATTGATCAATCTCGCCAGCTGGCGTTCTGAGGTTGGCTGTGAGATTGGCTGTGTTCAAAGGTTCACACACATTAGTTGGGAGATGGTATCGTCACAAAAAAATCTGGGGATTCGACCAAGTTCAGGGTGTAACGCGGAAGAAAATTGACTTGCATGTTCGTCTTCATAAAAGGACTGCAGCGTGTAAACCGCAAGTTCATTTCAATAAATGCGTATTCGCCAAACATGGTTTATTAAGATTCTTTCTCATGTTCTCAACGTGTTACTGGATAACCTCCGGAATCATCGAACCCCCCTCGAAAAACGAGGCAAACAAGGTCAAGTGGTTCGTATTATAGCGCCCGGAAATTCCTCATCCCCAAACAGCTTTCTTTCACTATCACAATATGGCAGGGTCCCTGTCAAGTGAACAAATCCCTTCCCACTCAACGCCGCAAAGCGCGCCTGATCGTTTCTCATCCACCTGTAGGCGTCAGCCTATTAATTACTTCTCATTTGAAACCAAAGTTAAAGCGCCGATTCATGATAATGCTCCGTACAAACCCCCCTTCCCCCTTCCATTCATCAAACTTTCTCTATCTCCCACTCTTCCCCCTTAATCCCAACAACATTCCAACAATCGATTGACAGTACAAATGAATGAATTAGACCGGCGAGGGGACCGTACTTTCCACCTCCGAGCGTCAATAGCACTTACCCGTTCCTGGCTTTCCAAACCCAGGAAATCAAAATCCCACACGGTTTTGGCCTAGTCGTGTGGCCCGTTTGATGAAGGGGGTCGATAACATGACAGTTCGACGTCTGGGTACTTGATACGGAAACCTGAGTCCCCTGAGGCTGTTCTGGTTTTTTAGAAGGCAAAAACCCGGATCTACAAGAGGCGCTGGCGGTAGCGTCCTGTTCTCATCTGTTCTTGTTCTATCTTTTTACCTGTTTACTTGCCTAATTCTAGTTCCCGAGTCTCAAAGACTAGCGCGCCAAACGACAGCGGCAACGTATGTAAGTTGGGCCGGTTAAAACAGCGTAGTTGAGTGACTACTCTTCATGTCACCTTTAACGTTCCTATTTCGTACGAAGCAAAAAAGTAACGTTAACACTTGAAGCCAAGAGGGGGGGCACCATTACATACATTCCCTCTGTCATCCCCTTTTCTCAAAGTCAAAGCGCATTTCATCAAACCGCTATTTTTATCCTCCGTCACCCAATACAAATGGAAGTTTTTTCGGAAGTGTGTGAACCTGTCAAGGCTGTTGAGGTGGACTTTAAGAGGTTCTAAAACGTCGGAGAAGAAAAGAGCAATCCTGCTTTCTTTCAGAACGAGGTACTGAAAGGAATTTGTCGGTAAGTTGTAGAAACCACAAGTCTACGACAGACCAATGGAAGTCAATAATACCCCTCGGAGTGTGAGAACTCGGTAGAATCTTGGACGTAGCCTTTTTTAGAGGCACCAAACCGACTTCAATGTCACTTTCAGAAACCCAAATCATAAAAATGACACCAGTCCATGTACCGTCCCATTTTCTCCCACGAGTTCTCAAACCCACCTTTGCAAGACATCCACAGGTCGAGTGGCCGACGTATCCGGACAAGTGTCCAATAATCTAGTCCCTACTTTCGGTTTCGGTTTCGGGACGTGATGATCATCTCGAGATTCCGGGGACACGAGAATAATTATGAAAAGTCGATAAACAGCGACCGTTGCGTTCCAGAGTAAACAAGCCATCGATTGCGCCGCATGTCGAAAGGGAGCTTCGGAAAGATGAGATAGCCTCTGAGCTCCGGTTAACATGGGTGATTAGATACCTGCCAATTGGAACTAGTCCAAATTGAGTTTTTCTTCATTTTTGATAGTGCTGGGATCTGCCGCAAAGAAAAATGGTACGGAAAGTCGAAGCCGGGGATCGTGGCGAAACTGGCAAAGTATACGACGTACGCCGGGATGATGAGGGAACTTGCCCTTCAGAGTATCAGCGACAACTCCGCCTCCCCTATTGGCTACCGTTTCGGCAAATAGCGGCTTGGATAGATCCCACACGGAGAAAGGGAACTCCACTCATTGCCCGAAGCCCCTTCGAAATACCAACGATATGAGCGGTGCGGGGCTATTTAGTGCTCCTGTGACCGTCATATCGTAGAGAGTTCTTGACGGACTGGCTAGGAAGAATTTCCCAAGATAATCCGAGAGATCCGAGCGTTTACGAAGAGTCTTTAGAGTTTGTTGTATAAATAGACCGTCGGAGTCACGGACGCATCTATATTTTTGGTTCGAGTTTCATAGCGGGTAATGCAATGTTTCCAGATGCCGACGCACCTGATCGTGGCGGAATGCAAAGAGGGCTCTGTGTTGCTCCAAGACTTCGAGGCCTACTCTCGGTTGGAACCCTTGCGTTCAGGTAGATATACTTGGGAGAACACAAAAAAACTCGAGGTCGTATTCTCGTATCTATGACGGCACGTACATGAGTAACCTTCGGAGATTCTTTGATATGCTCTTCGATGTGTCAAAACGTCATGAGTCGAAGACACCCGGAATTATAACGAGCCAGGAGAAAGGACGGACTCAAAGTAGAAGATAAAGCACCAAAAATAACATTGTCGAGGGAAAGATATCAGCATCGTAGGGCCAAGTCTAGCTGTGGTTCTGATTCAGGGTTCAGTTCTTCTCCTTTCGTGTACGGTGTGAAGAAATGCGGACCTTACACCTGGAGCGTTATCGATTGAGCCCCTCATCACGGGCCAGGCATAAGCTAAAAATTCACACCTTTCACGCTTGTTCTCAACTGCCAATTGCAACTCTACCGAGTCGTCCCTCATCACAACTAGCACCAGAGACAAATTAACCTAAAAGGTTGAGGAACTGGTGCTGAAGCCTGACGAGCCACAGCCATTTAGTTCCTCAAAAGAGGGTGAGATTAAGCAAGTTAACGCGATGAAGGAAGGAAACAACCGTTGCTTTGTTTGCAGATGTTGGCGGGTCTCGTTACGGTATCACTTGCCTCGTCCTTTGCTTAAAACTTCCATCATCGCAAGGACTCGGAGTCTTCAACGTTAACACTATACTCAAGAGGCTATGATTATTGGGGCAGAGGTTTTATACATCTCAATGATGTTATGGTGAGGAGTTCTTGGAGGATACCAGGTTTCTTCTTGTAACGGGTGGGTTGTCCGTGTCCTTTTTCCCCCCTCTTGCCATTCAACCCCCTTGTTTCTTTCTGTTTTGAATAGAATGGCACGTATGTTCCTCTTGAACGCACAGGCCACGGTAGCGTTCCGTGATGATTTCAAAGGAACTCATCGTGGACCACGTTTTCGGCTTTTGCCCCTTTTGATTGAAGTGGGTATACTTATAGGTTCACTGCTCCCTCGCTTTTACACTTTAACCCCCCTGATCTAACTAGGGTAGCTGACCTCGTATCTTGTGAGTAGGTGTTCTCATCCGGACCAATAACCTTTTCGCAAACCACAACAATATTTCTGCCAAACGTAGAAAGAGGCTCTGCTGTATTATTCAATAAAACTCGTGGGTGAGTCTTTTAAATCTCTCCAACCTTCCCGGGGTCTTCCATGTTCCACTTTGCGTCTGGACATTTCTCAGCAATCTAAATATTATTTTATAGCTCCCACAAATCGAACAACACCTCCTCTCGCTGTCAGAAAATACGCTGATCGTACCAAACCACGGCCCCAATGGTCCTGGAGAAAAAGCTTTATCAACGGGCAAAGGTTCTACACGTGCGTGACAAATCAAATTTTACCTTCTGCAGGGACAATGACTTGTGGTTGACTTTTGCCAGCGACGTAAACATGGGCATTAAAAGTACCAATGCGTGCAGTTTTTTTGGTCGAAGGTTGAGGATGCCCGCGATGAAGAGGAAACAAGACATGTTGATGAATCTTCAGCTTATACTGCTTGAAATAGAGCCATAAGCCCTGCCCGCCTTATAGAGGTGAAGAGGTGCTGGGGGGAGACCGAGGGAGGTAAACCAAAAAGTCTCACGGTGCCGCCTTTGATAATGGTTATCATAATCCGACGCCTCAGGTTAACGTTACACTAATTACCAAGGACCGCTGAATCTATATCTAAACCACTGCTGTCATCGTGATTTACTCGAGAAAGTCATCGTCGGGGAACGTCCCGGCTTAATTTCTTTGCCAGAACACAACACTGGTTCACACCACTTTTCTATCGTTTTCCAACAGTACTGATTTTCTGTCTCGTACCAGACTTGCCAACTTGCCACTTAGACTCATTTTCCCAAAATCCAGCTTGTCGTTATGTAGAACCTTTTCCAGTGCCTCAGGCTTCAGACATAAACCATACAAGGCTTTAATATTGTTCCTGGGAAGAACATATGACCAGCC
The DNA here is from genome assembly GCA_014904975.1 of Marasmius fiardii PR-910. Classification (NCBI taxonomy): domain Eukaryota; kingdom Fungi; phylum Basidiomycota; class Agaricomycetes; order Agaricales; family Marasmiaceae; genus Marasmius; species Marasmius fiardii. Next base: position 22,241 of record MU128061.1, on the reverse strand, counting down.
AATGATAAGCAACAGTGACGAGAGTAGAAGAGTAGGGGGCACACGACAGCAACAATTCATAGTAACGATAACATGTATAGCTATAAAGAGGGGGCGTTACACAACAAAGAGCAACCCGATAGATCAATATCGTGTCCTTTCACTGCCAATCGCGACGGCGGGAGATTCGACTCCATTCATCGGTTCTGCTAACCGGTTTGCTTCTGAGAAACACCCTTGAGCGTAACGACGTTATTCGGGATAGGTCGCTACCAAAAGAAGAGCCGGTGAGAAGGCATTCTAATTAACACCCCTCGCAACGGCAACTTACGATCACTGTGTTGGTACCCCTCCCCCTACCGAGGGGAAAAAACTATCATCAAATCCCACGGTAACAAGATTCAACGAGAACGAACTGCATGTATTGGGTGAACACGAGTGAGTTCATAAAGACAAGCTTGTCGGTATGGTACTCATGCCTCGGATTATTAAGGCCCGTAGCAATGATGAAAACGATAAAACCAGCCTTGTCACTTTTGAATTGCGTAAAGATCCTGGCTACCTGCAATCGGCACGCTCCCCAACTGGGACAAAAGGCCACAACGCTCGAGTCACTGAGCATATTTGCAGGTGCTAAATAAGCAGGGAGGAAATCCTTACAAGCTGCAAGTCTTTGGGGGTGACGCCACCAGTGAAGTTACCAAAACCTGAACCGGTCGTTATACACGCTCTATATCGGGCAGTAGCCGCGGCAGCATAACTGACTTGCAACGTGTTGAGTTTACTTGACTCCATCGGACACAGGAAGCTTGGCAACTTGAACACGCAGGTTGCGACTCGTCGATCCTTATAAGTAAAATTCTTCTCCGTGATCATTTCCGAGACAAACATGCAGACTTTTGTGCGTTTATCCTATTCAAGATTGCTGATCTAATGGTGCCGGTGATCCTCCGGGCCGCCGGTTGAAACCCATGCGACCTAAATTGCTTCTTTGAAGTTGATTGTAAGTAGCGGAATAGACCGTTGGTCATCTGGTAGATGGGTGGAGAGTCGATCAAAGCAAGAATCGTACAACAAAACACTGCCATGCCCTCTAACGTGAAATGATTGTCTTACTTGCTAGCATATTTATTAATGTGAACTCATGTGTGGCGCGCATTGCGAACTCCAAATCAGACCCACTATAATGGATCGGTGATATTGGCTGCCTCAGAATCACAGGAGTCCTCAACAGTCCCTATCCTTCATTTATGTAGACCGCCCAGTCCGATACTCGCGATCCCAGTGAGAAGTAAAGACCCAAAAACAGCTGTCAAAAACCCCAACACTCCCGGAAAGTTCCGTGATAACCATCCGCATCTCCATCAGTATTCTTGCCAAAAAGACAAACCGTGCGAACGTCCGTTTTACCCGAACATTCCAGGATCGGGTGAACAGCAAGTAGAGATGCAGAGATGCAATGATGAACGTTGAAGCGTCTACTGTCAAACTAAATTTATAAACAGCGCCGTTGCAGTTGAATATCTTCCAAACAAGGACAGCATTTTGTACATAACTCCATTTTTAGCCGTTACAGCAAAGGGAATTTTTTGATCTGTTTTGATATTTCGCGGGGAAAGGCAACGGTTTTCCAAGCTTCTGTGCAGTTCGTAATCTGATCTAGTATGTCATCACTCCCCTCGGGTTCCCAGAACGGCTCAATCATCGGGGCTAGGCATGCGTAGTTTTTCTCTCAGACAGTGACCTCGGAGCGCTCAACACAAGTAAGTACAACTTGAACAAAGCCATTGATATTCACATAAGCATCTGCCGACAATTCATGGGGTGGGGTTGTCGAGGGATGAAGTAAATCGAACTCGTTGAATTTTTGTATGAAATCTCCAGCTTTAAAAGGATGTTACGAGTCGATCAGATTAAGTCGTAATCATAGTTATCTCAAGGTGAGTAGGTCTGCACAATACAGACGTATCGTAGGCTTAAGATAATGTAACTGATAAATCGAGGTTAGGGTTGTAAAGACTGCAATAGATAAAATAAAATCCTTTGCGTCTAATGGACAAACATTTGCTGTGAAGATATCCGACCTTAGCTCAGTTGGAAGAGCACAAGACTGTAAATGGTATCCTTGTAATCTTGGGGTCGCCTGTTCGAACCAGGCAGGTCGGACTATACGTTCATGAGTGACTTTTTTTCCCGTCCCAGGTGGCGCGCGGGGTCAACTGGGAGAGCACTACCGGACATTTCCCAAAGAGTAGACAAACATCACTTCGTTGAATAAATAGTAAGAATAAATTCGAGCTTAACGACAGGTTATCACAGCGAACCGGGGGGGAAGGTGCCCGTCTGACAGCACAACCAACCCAGAATGCAGAATGGTCCGAGGAAGACGATAACTTTTAAGAAACCACCCCGTTGGCGTCCTGATATTGTAAGTCGATATCACAAAAAGATGGAAAAAAAATTGAGAAGGCATGATCAGTGGGCGGACAGACGAAGGTGTATCATTCTGATCCCTGCACGCATCCTCGACTCCTCAAATAGCTTGAATTTGGGCCGATTTTCTCGAGCGCTTTGAAGACAGTCTTCAACGCACCAAATGGAGGCTTCCGTCAGATGAAACGAACTTCACCAATGAGAGTGATTGCGAATATGAACCCCTCGGATTGGGAGAAATCGGTGGAACTGTAGACTTTGAGGGCACCAAACCGACTTTGAACTGGGCTCACCAACGTCACTTTTGGAAAATCCGAAGTATCAATGACACGGTCCTATTTCTCGGTTAGTGACCCGTGAATTTTCGAAGCTTGGTTTGCAAGACCCCCACAGGTTGAATTCTGGACGCATCCGAAGAAATAATCCAAATCTGGCGTTTCTAGTTGCAGTTTCGATAGGGTGAATGAACCGGATAGTTACCATCTCGAAATCAAGGGGTCACCAGAAATCAGAACGAGAGGATGTTGAAAGCGACTGCTAAGTGAGTTCCGGAGTAAGTAGCCATCGATCGCGCCAGATGTCGACAAGTGAATAAACCAAAGGGAGCTTCGGAAAGAAAGAATCTGATGAGCTCTGGGATCTGAGTTCCGGTTAACATGGTTGATTATAACTATGCCAGTTCAAACTAGTCCAAATCGAGTTTTTCATCTTGATGGTGCCGAAGATGGGCCGCAAAGGGCACGATAAGGAAAGTCGAAGCCGAGTTTCTTGGCAAACGTGCAAATTACGGCGTATGCCGGAGTGAACTACGAAGTATCAGCGAAATCAGTACCTCCTCCCCTATTCGTTTCCGATACGGAAAAGAGCGGCTTCGGACAGATACGACTATCAGAAAAGGGAGCACTCATTTTCCGATGCGCGTTGCCGCATGAATCGAGCAACCGGGATTTTTTCCCAAGATAATCCGAGAATCCGTGCGTTTTACGAAGATTCTTTAAAGTTATAGTCCGAGTCTAGTGTTGGTCTGAGCTCTAGAGCGGGTATGCGGAATGTAAAGAGGTTCTAGAGGCTCAGTATGGCGCTAAGTCTTCAAGTCCATTCCTGGGGTTCTGGGGGCAGCAACAGGGGAAACAAGTTGTATTCTCGTATCTCTATCGGAGATTCTCAGATGTGTTGAAATTGCCACGGTGTCGAGGACAACGAGAATGATAGCGAATCAGAACGGACTCAAAAGTGGAGGATAACGCAGCTAAGATAACATACACCACCATAGTCACTTTGACTCATCGCAAGATTAGGTTCCATGGCCCGATTCATGATCCAGTTCCCCTTTCGTGCGGACCTTACACCTGGAATGAGCGTCCAATCATGGGCCACGAGAATATAACCTGTAGCCGAAAACTCGCACCTTTCATTAGTATTTCAAATAAAAATTTTAACGACCCATCCATCCCCATAACGACTGGCACACGAGACAGACTAGCGTTTGCAAACCCAGAGCAGGGTTAAGGAGACTTAAACTACTGCGCTTCTTCAGCTGTAACGATTTAGCCCCTACCAGAAGGCCTTGCGAGATTGAACAAGCCGTCGGGGAATGACGGTGAAGGAGCGGAAACGACCGTTGCTTTGCTGAGATCGTCGTGACGGTAGGTGTCATCTTCAATTCTCTCTCAAAACCTTCATCATCGCATCCCCAGCGATGTCACGGTGAAGGGTTGTCGCTTGAACACGGTAGTAGGATCGCCGGATACATAGCCGGTACCTCGCAAGACAGCTTGTCTGTTCCTTTTGAATACACAGGGCCCCGGGAGTAGTCCGATATGATTTCAAAGGAACACATCTTTTTGACTCGTCTTTGTCCCTTGTGACCGAAGCGGGTAACCGTTTAGGTCCACTGTTCTCTCGCTTTTACATTTGAACCGTCAGTCCTGACTAGATTAGCTGACCCCGTTTCTTGTGTACTCTATCCGAACCCATGACCTTCGCAATTCGAATAATACTTTGACCATGGTAGAAGAAGATTTTGCTGCATTACAATAAAAGTCAAGGTAAGCATTTCAGCCTTCCCGCTGTTAAAACTTTGTTCCTGCCTCTCGGCATTCTTTCCTATCCATTCGCAAGTTATGTCAACTCAACGGAACTGACAGATAAACCGTAAAGTTCGTGGGCAGGAGCTGAGTCCGATTCATATCCTAGTCGTACCGGAAAAGTCGTAAGGTGTGTTGGTGCAGTGAATACCTTTTTGTACTATCGGGCACCAAAACGACATTTTATACCTCCCTCGGATAAGATAATTTTCTGAACTGTCGTTTTGGCGAAGGGACTCTCAAAAATTCCTCCCTCTCGCAAACGTCGGAAACCGTTCTATCATACGTGGTCTTGCGAGGCAATTCTGTTGACGCTTACTCGGAACACGGTCCGATACTTTGGATCACTCGAAAGTTCATACTCGTCAACCAGACTTGCTGTGCCAGTCTACTTCCATGGGTGTCGTCTCAATTCGTGTGGTCATTTCTACCGTTTCTCCCGCGTGCTCAATGTTAGCATATCGAGATAGATAATAGCATCTCAACCTCAACTCAGGAGGAAAGATAGGATACCGCTAAAGACACTGCAACTGTTCAACAATGCGTTATGGCTCCTCCCGACGTTGAATACTTTCTCCACTCCTTGCCAAAGTTCTGGGAAATGTGGTTCTTGACTCAGAAGCAGCAAGCATTCAACACAGCGCCACATGTCTCAGAAGTACCCAATTTCCTATATGGAGGTTGGGAAGAATGTCGATGCTATGTGAGACAAGAACCGGGGGCATTCTTTGGGAGCCTTGGATGCGGCATTTTTGTAAGTCGAATCACTGTAAAAACCTCCACCTTCCATATAACCTCGGAGTCTAACCCCGTGACTTTTGATAGTCCTCCGGCCGGGAGGGCGTTTAATTCGCCGTTTATTCTCGACGTTAGCACTGAGTAGATCAATTCCTACACTGTGGGTCGAGCTTAACAACACGGGTTCTTAAGCCTCCGTACTATTTCACTATAGTACTTGCTATGGGACTCGAAAGTGTCAAAAATGAAATGACCGCGCAGCGAACCTTCCACATACAGAACTTTCCAACTCTGCCACAGAGAAGCTTTGAAGTCCACACAAAGCGAAAAGAGTCTCAACGTACAGAGGCATTGAGTTCTCACACAAAATTACTCGTTCCCACAACGATATTTGAACTTTGTCTGTGCAACGCAATTTTTATCCATCAGTCCAGGCTCGGAGAGTCCCGGGCAGGATGGCGCTGCCGCTATGCAGGGTACTGCAGGGTATCGTTCATTCCACGTCATTCAGTTTCTCCTCTAATCGCCGTTGGCCCGTTTTACGCGTTTTTTGTGTCTCCCTTGAACCCCTCGGATATTTATGTTCCTCGTTTTCGTATCACAGGTGTGACACCGCCTGTTCTGAGCCATGGAACAGTAAACGCCGAAACACTATGACACGTGTACGTTCGCCTTTTAAATCGTGCGGTGACCGCCTGCAACCTCGACATTCGTCCCCGCCCGCCGTTTACTCGCCCTTCAGCCATCATATGTTTCCTATTCTCAATGAAAAGAATCCAGCAGTGACAACTTTAGCGGTGCATGGCCTTCTCTTGTCAACTGATCGCACAGTGTTTATATCAAGTACTTTAAGTGTATAGTATCTTTCTTGACAAACGCATAACAGCAGCGCAACCCGAACATTCTGAGGTGTCGAACACTCGCCCTCCTCGACTCCTTCCCCGACGAGCCCCTCGTCTCTTCTGGGCGTTCAAGTTTATTCTACTGTTGACAAACAATGAAAGACAAGATAATCTTTGTTGCTGTGAACGCTACGAAACTTGTCTTCTGGATAATGATTCCATGTATTCGAGCCAGGCCCATTACACTTTTCAACTGGCGCCGACGTAGTGTCCGATTGGGGATGTGGGGATTATTCGTCCCGGACTACGCTTTCGGCGGGTCTTTCCAACTTCATCGATACTCCCTGTGAGTTCCCGATACTACCAGGCGATTTCCCTCCCGTCAAATTAACTCATGATCGTGTGTGGGAGATTGTTCGACCAATCCGCCACATCTATTCCTGAGTTCTGGGGACGCAATGCACGCAATGCAGGGAATCAAGGATAAAATTATTCAAACCGAAATGAAGAGAGCAGTTGTGTATTGTATTCAAACAAGCGTCCGCATTCACAGTACTTGGGAAATTCCCACGCCTTCCACGGGGGTGTTTCGTAGACAAGTTGCACGTATGGGCCGTGGCCGTAGTCGAAAATAGAACTTTGTGGGTCAGTGGGCGAACTGTTCTTAGAAAAGGTTATGCCTCTCCATCTCCCGATCTGGCCGGGACGGGCAATGTGGGTCTTTGTATGTCATAGTTCGACAATATGTTTCCGGACAAGGACGAATTCTGCCAAATGATCCGCGAGAAGTACACGTTCATACTGAAAATAGTCATTACACTCCCCCAAGTTTTTCCAACGAACAGCGTGTGAGTATAACCCTCATTACAGACCCAGTATCTCCGGTAGAGCTCTCACCAGGTCCGGAGGTACCTTTCTTACATCGCACGTTAGTGAAATTTATCTTCCCCATGTCGTATCGACGACAGTAGCCGAGCTCCGAGGGTGAACCGGTGAACATTGAACGTTTGAACGACCGCCTCCGGGGACACCTCTCGTCTTGAGCACGGTCCCCAGTAAACTCTCGTATGGTAGATTCAAATACGTCTCCACTAGCAGCGAATGAGCTTCCCGACAGGCTCAAATGAGACACCGAGACTTCACAAACTACGCGCATACGCCTATTTTGGCGTTGAAACCTTTTACGGGGTTGTCTTGTCGCACTCACTTTCAATTGTTCAAATTTCTGTTCTATGACATTTCACTTTCAAGGTGTATTTTTGAATCGCTATGATTTCCGTCAAATCCATATTGTGATTATTATACACATTCTCGAACCTCTTCCAGCAACCATACAGATACAACCGTTGTTTGCTTTTTTGAGGACACCTGATAACGGGCACCGTCACCTCTCCCTCGTATCTCTGACTTGCACATTATTAGTATGTATCCTTTACCCACTCACGCTTCGATGATTCGAAACGTGTCGAATGATCTTCAATGAAGACCTAATCCATTACCTGTGGAGAGCTTTGTAGGGTCAAGCCGAGTCATTGTATCTCGAGGTGAAACCGTCATAAATGAAGATGACTCGACCGAGATTCACCCTCCTGAGATCCTTATCTCGAGTCAACGTGTCTGCGAACATTCCCATAAACTGCAATAAAATGATCCCGCCGAAATTATCAAGATGCCCGTTGTAGTTTCTTTAGCTTTCAACCAGTTCAAATACGTGTAGTAAAAGTGAGAATGTAGCACAGCATGTAAAATAAGGAAGCGCGAGATACGCACCACGCGGTCTTCTCAAGAACACTAGTAAGTTGTGAGCTTGCTGTCGTACACACCCTTACGGATGCTATAATAATACATATTGATCGTAGGATAAACACTTGCTTGGAAGATACCAAATACTTCTCACGATGTGGGTTCGCACTGGTGCTGTTTGTCCTTTGCGTCTTTGTTTTTCGTACCGTTACCTTTGTTTCTTCTATGGGTAGGATGAAGACGTAAAATATTGATGGATAAAATGTATTCCTGACCCGGCAATATAATGTTGCGGTTGCCTCCTTCCTTAATGAAAAGAAACCCATTTTGAAAGACTACTGACTTGGTTTGCCTCCTTTTGACCTCGAAACAGGTAACTGTTTTGTTTCACTGTTCTCTCGCCCTCTTGACTTGAATCACCAGTTGTAACTAGAGAGCTGACCCAGTTTCTCGTTTGACCTTAAAATATTCCTGGCAACCGTAGAAGAACATAATAAATAAAATTCGAGGTGAGCCATTCTAATCTCTGCGACTTTCCTGCTGTTATGCGCCTGCTCTCAGCATCCCGTCCTTTACCTTCGCAAGCTATGCCAAGTTTATCAGATCCTGACAGATGAACCGTTAAGTTCGGGTTATGAGCTCAGGCCGAAGTACATCCCAATCGAGCCCAGGACTACCACGTCATAAGGAACGCCAAAAACGATCCTGTACACCCCGTTGCTCGGATTGAATACTTCTCCAAAATGTTGGTTTGGCCAAGCGACTCCCAGAAATACAGCGACCAATACATCCGTACCTTTTACAGCGCTTTGCGGAACATAGCGCGGGAGCCATTTTTTCCCCCGCGCGAGTGATTTTTGAGATTCCGACCCAACCTACGTCATACGTATCAGAAAAGAACCGCAATCAGAAGGCGATCAGTACCGCTACCGTACAATGTGAATGAGGCGCTATCTCATAGACGTACAGAACGCCCAGCACTGAAAAACCCTCACCAAGGTACTAGCTGGTGATTCTCCGCTTGCGGTTGAGCGCCTTAGATGGGTTGACAATCACAGAATACAAGTGCCGTACGAAGAACGAGTATGCAGATTCTGCCGTATGTATGTTGAATCTCCAGAGCATGCTCTGCTAAAATGCAGCTAGTATGAACCACTGGCACCGTGACGGATGCGAAGTCATTTGGTACTCTGTGCCCGAACGTAACGGAGATTTCGCACGAGGCGGAGGGCAGTCACCTTTTTGTGCTGTTGTTCCCGCTGATTACCAGCCCTTTCTACTGTCTGGCGAGACCTGCTCTGAATGAAAATCTCGGTCTAATACAATCTATCTTTAACTTCAAAAAAATTCCCCTGTCATATAAGTCAAATTACCGAATAAATGATGGCCCACTCAACACGAACTACAGCCCTATCAAAGACCATTTTCCGGAACCTGTTTTGGCCGGGCCATCACTGCGAGTCTGAGCCTCACTCCGCCGTCTTTCTGCTCGTTGAGTTGCGCGATTATTGCTATCTCGCCCTCATGCGGGATGGAAGATGATGGTCCAAAGGATCATTCATTAGAGTCCTCTGGACGTGAAAAAACGATACATTCACGCGGTTTAATCTAAAGTCCCGGAGAATGGAAGTTCCTTATTTTGAACCTGTAGGCAGTCCGCCACAAATGTTCCCTCGGCGAACTTTTGAATCCGATGTGTTCGTATCCCAGAGATTAAGTCTGGTTCCCTGTGTTCGCCTTATGACTTCTGAACGTCCACTTTCTCACGATGATTCCAACTCAAAGCCTTTCTGACATCTGGTTTTTATACACTCGTGGCATTAACCTTGGACAAGGCGGGTCACCCGGTTGTTGTACGAGGTCCAGATCGCTGTTTAGTTATCGGTGCCTTCAAGCTAGCATTTAATCCTGACGGAGGGTAAAGCCACAGGAACTGACAAGGGCACTTTTCGACGGTAGAGAGCCATTCCACCTGATTTGGTGGAGCCACCTAGTTAGCTGTTGCTTGAAGCGGTTCTGGAAAGGCCAGGTGAGGAATTGGGGTTGTTGGGACTGTTGGAAGCCATGGTGTGTAGAAAAGAAAGTGATGGAGGGTGGAAACCTTATTAAAGCGGTCGGTTTGGAGTCTGGACGTCGTCGCGGGTGTTCTGGGGGTATCCCGGAAGGGGGTCTTAAAAAATTATAGGTGGAGTGTGACCGGGGGAATCTATAAAACGGCGGACGCCGCCAAGATTAAGTGCATACGTGCCACATGATGGGAGACAAGGAAAAAATTCAGTTCGCTTCTCTGACGCGCATAACGAAGTTTCGACCTCGAACCCTTCGACGTCTTTGGCTCTGGCAACAAAGTGCGGAGAGGACAACGAAAATGAGGCGGAAGGGAACTGCTTTGATACAAATAGATCCTGTCATGTCAATTCAACGGGTTGATCGAAGCGCTGCAATGGGAAGAATTGAATAGTGGATTGTGATTAGGGCCACGAGATTTTGAAGAACGAGCTTTAAGGTCAGAAAAGTACAGGAATTCTGTTCTTAATCTGTTCTTAATCTGTTCTTAATCTGTTCTTAACCTGTTCTTAACCTGTTCTTACCTGTTCTTACCTGTTCTCGATCTGTTCTCGGTCTGTTCTTAACCTGTTCTCAACCTGTTCTCAGCTGTTCTCACTCTGGTCTTAGACCTGTTCTTAACCTGTCCTCAGTTGATCTTACTCTGACCTTATACTAGCCTTGGCCTGTTCTTTATCTGTTCTAACCCCATGCTCATTACAATCTCTCTGTACAACACTAGCTGCTAGGCAAATGATGATCATATGTAATTTACTTAGTTACCACAGATGTTCTTTGGACATCTATTGGACATTTATCAGATGCCCTCTGCCAATTTGCCAAATGTTCACAACACAGTAACTTAGAAATTCTCACTAAGATGATTAGACAAACATGGTTGCAAATAACAAACTATAGTCCATTTGTATAAGGAGTCTAATGATTATGTGATACAACTTACAAACACACTGTCATTGAAATTGGCACTAGGTCCAGCAGAGTTCTTGGAAATTGCAAATAATGTGGGACTTTAATACCATCAAATTGCTTAGGAATAAGCAGCAAAATACTATCTGTGCAGCAGAAGTTGCCTCAGTAATTGTCTCAATTTTATGGATGTAGTGGAGGTCACCTCGGCAATGATATTAGCAAGTTTGCGTTTCATAATTCGCAACTGGCGAGGGCACTGTGGCTAACAATACACCTGACGTATCCGGCCAGAACTGGACCTGAACTTATGGGTTTGTTATCTGTTCTCTATCCCGTTCTTACCTTGATCTTGATCTGTTCTTACCTTTCTCAAGTCTACATTTACTTGCACTCTCTGCCTGTTCTTTTTTTCTGGTCTTCACAATCTACATGCCCTTGTGATTAACTATTTCTGTTTCTGAACATGGAGGGAAAAAAGAGAAATTTTGGGAAAATCAGATGGGTGTCTGCTGAACTTGGTTCTCTTCCGCAAGCCGCGGTCTGAGCGACAGGCCAAGAACGGACCATGGTTTTTTTTGCTTTGCCAGTACAGCTCTTACTTGACCGGTGACCATCGACGAGGTCAAGACCTACTGCTAACTATTGAGTCTCTTTCAGCTTAAAATCCAGCTTTCCGGAATTATCCATCGGCTTCTATTGGGTTACCTGGGGGCTTTGAAGATGGTTCATCTGCGTCGAATTCATTGAGAGTGCATTCAATGAGTTCACGATTTTTCCGTCTAGTCATCCAACCCAGGGAATTCTTCAATAACCCTTGATTTGTGACATTTCTCGAGCACTAAACATGTTAATCCCCAAAATATGCTTCCATGTTCGACTTTGACACGCAGTTTCTTTTCACCTTTTCAAGTTTCAGATCAAAACTTCCGGGCCCTTATCGCTCAATTACGACATCCAAGTTTGAGCGTACACAGCCACGGTGCGAGAGACTTCAGGTTCTGATTAAACGAGCCTGACGTTGCACTAGCTTCAATTGGGCTGGTGGATGGCTGCGGTAGATATACTCGCGTCTCTAGGAGAGCCTGGGAAAGCAGCAATCTGGAAATACTGGATGTTTGACAGGTATGTTTAGTTGCCGCTCTTTCTGAAGAGCTTCTACAACAGACAATACTCATTCGAAACCCTCGTTCCACATTCCCAAGATCCTTCTTTTGCACTTCCATAAACGGTGCTAAAACCCAACCTCGTTTAATGCATTCGCCATTGCCCATCCAAGTGGTACTCATACCTGGCGAGGCCGGGGTCTTTTGAACATTGAGATCTAGAAGCTCGACGGTAACACTTTACGATTATCTCTTCGATTATCTCAGCAGGTCCTAAGTCAATTTTTCTGTCCGCTCTTTGTTGCTTACTCTCTCATTCTCTTAAACAACAATTACGCTACTCATGATTAGACATGTTCACTATATAACAGGGGTTCAAACATTCATTCCGTACCGCTGGCAACCTGTAGAATAAGAAACGGGCGATCGTGATCGCCATACACGACGGGTGAGTGGAGAATCTAGCGTTCGGTATGGCGAAGGAAGGTTCAATATGGAACGGGTGCGACGGTAGAGTTTCACGCAAACGTTGGTGAGCTACGATTCGCTTCATTTCTCCATTAATTTTTGAGCTCACCTTGGACACGCTCTTACACCGAGAACCTTGAAGAGGATGGATGTCAAACCGCCAACTGCCAACGACCAATGTCCTGTTATTTTCAAACGCTTGTTGAAAGATACAGACTGCCTAAAATTCAAGTTCTATTCCCTCCATCCGACATTGACAGCAATGCTAATCGGTGCTTTCCCGCCGCTCAAACCTTGTTGCTTAAACAGTGCTAGTGAACCCGGACCGTGGCCCTGGAGGGTTGCATCCTTATGGTGTCACTTATTCTTTCACATTGCCTGTTCCTTCGCATCGTTTGTGGTGGGCCGGAGAACTTTACAATCGCCCATCCGTATCAAGCCAAAACCCACAGCCCATCCACACAGACCTGATCCTGTACAACAACATATACACCGACGAATCCACTCAACCTCCTCCCAATATCGCAAGAGTTCTTCGGGAACACAGAGATCTTACTATAATCAAACTTGTTCTAATCCTCGTCGTCTTCATGTGCGCAAGGATCCTGCTTTTTTGATGCGGAAGACATCTCAGAGGAGGATCATGGAATACAGTTTTCTTCACGAAACCGATGTAATGGTCAGGGTCAACTGCGGCACATTCGTGCGTGTCGATTAGTGGCTGAAAAACAAACATCGATTGGTCAGGGAAAACGGCTTGCATTTGATAAAAAGAATAAGAAACGCACCATTCTAATTTGTAAAGACCCTTCCAGCCAGCACCGACACTGATCTTCCCAGAAGGATTGATCAAGTTTTCTAATTCCATCCTTTCCCTCGCCTGCAGTAGACACTCACCATCGAGTTCTTCGCCTTGGGCAGCAGTGGCAGCTGCCGGAGTTTCTGGTTCACCCCTCAGTTACTTGCGCGGGGTCTGTCGAACCATCCGCAGCTTTCGGAGCGGCGTCTCGAACTTTCTTTGTCCTTCTCCAAACCTTTCGCTTTTCGGAACGCTCTCCCTCGGTTTTTCTGCATCCTCCTACTCGCCAATACTGGATTTTCTTTGAGTTCGGGTGTGACCAGACCAAGTGCGTCGTGGAGTTCCGGGAAATGACTTTTCTCTAAAAAGGAAAGAGGTCTGAAACGCTACACACGAGAAAGGTCGTTGTCACTCACCATAATTCTCGCTTCTTTCTGCACATCAGACCTCCGAGCGATATGGACTATATGGATCTGTGAGGTAGCTCGGAAGGCTCGTCAACCAGTATGATTAGGGAGGGAAAATGTCTCGAAAAGGTGGACTTCAACACCTGAGAATTGTATATGTGCAAAACAATTATCCCTTTTAACATAACACCGGAGGAAGGAACGAACACGAACAATACCAAAATGCATAAAATCCGACTTTCCGGTAATATTGCATTCAACATTCATGATTTTTCCCGTTGCAAGAATTGGTGGTTCGTCAAGAGCTTCGGGGGATGAAAGCCTTATTTCAGTTGAGCAAGGTCAGTAAAACATTATGAAAAGCAATTATTCTACTCACCCCTCCGACAAATTTGACTTATCATACACACTGCTCGATCAACTCCCTTCTTCCATCTATGCTGTCTCGGGTTGAGGGGGGGATCAGGCAGAAGAGTGAGTATTGGGGACAAACAACTTTGTTTGGTCACCGTAGCTCTCTCGCGCCGGTCCGCGATTTGGGGCTAGAGTACGTCGACGCTTTTTGAGGGCCCCAACATGCAGGGACCTGGATTTCTTCTGTATACAGTCAGTCGCTATGTTGTTGTTCTTCCTTCGCTCACGATTGAATAAAACCTTGCCCTTGCCCTAGTCGGCGGGGTGGAATACGACCGAGATGCAGACACTACCCAGCTTGGGGCACAAGAGAAGGCCGCTCTCGATGCTTTGCGAATTTTCGGGGAGATGTGACTGTGAAAGCCTGTTCTCTTCACAAATTAAAGTGACGATCTGGGCTTGACCCCTTGCGTCTGCTATGCTCCAGGACACGCTGGGATTTTACTTTTGATACTCCACTCAACCACATTGTACACTCTATAATAATTTTACCACCTTGTCTAGTTCACCTTACTTACATTCCACTCTCGAACCTTCGCCATTGACTGTAAATCGATCTTAGATGATACCACTACCAATCACTATTCGTACCCTAATTTGGAACTGCCTGTTTTTTTCCGTTTCTTCAAATTCTTTTCGCTATGTAGTTACATCCCCTTTCCAGACTATACATTCGAAGGATATTTTTAATGATCATTTCAGTAAATTTAGGGTCGTATCGTTCTCGGTCCGCTCAAATCTATGCAAGAATAGCACTAGGGCCGCTGGACGATATTCAAGTTTTCGAAATACCAAGTGCCGCTCTCGAATTAAACGCTCACTAGTCTCATGATCTGGCAAGTCTTCTATGCAGTTCCGATAAGGTTATCCAGAACTAAGACTCGGAGCTCTCGGAGCATTTGGAGTGAAGCTTGAAGGCTGTCCTAATGCGTTGCAAATGATGAGGATCCGAATGGCATGTTCGTTTCAACTTCAAGTTTCCGGAAGGAGTTCCACCGCTTTTAAAGATTTGCGTTACAGTTGTCGCGTCGAATGTAGTTATACGGCTGGGCGACCTTGTTCATGAGTGGACACTGCAAATGAACTCAGATATGCGCTGAGCTTGCTCGAAGCGTGTGAGACTAGGGCTACACTAGTACTTCAAGCTTCAAGCTTCCAGTCCAATTGCCTCTGCCGATCGCACGTGAAGGATCCCACGCTCGGCCCTTTGAATTTTTTCTTCATTTGATCAACGTTTCGAAGCAACCTCCATGTTCAAACATGATGATCAAGACTCATGCTCAGCTTCTCTTGCTGCGGTCCAAGCTCCGTCATAAATTCTACTCTCTATAATGATGTGACTCTTCCTGCCGGAAATTCCCCGAACTCTGGGTGACTCGACGCTCTCCATCTCGCCTCGGTGCAAAAAGGGCTTCTTGGTGAATAGCCCTTGCTGCCCGGTAGTTATTCACCGATGTCCAAACCCAATTCCTCGCAACTCTGTCAAGATTCAACTCCTCTGAGGGATCCCAGTGATACTTGTTGGATTCGGCGTCGCATTAGTTGGAATTAAAAATTCCCTCAAATACCCAGTTAATGTTCTGTGCGGTCTCATTTCAACTGACATTCACAGCCCTGCCGTCCCGTTACATCATTCTCCTTTGGACTTCCTCCTCGGTTGAGGTCCCAATACCAGTCTCAATTTTCTCGGATAACGGAACACCGTGGCTGTTGTGCTGTTCACGCTATGGAGAGCCTACACCCTTCAATGAGGTCCCTAGCCGTAGCGCTGTAAGACTATCCCTTGCCTGAGGTCCGGTCATCTGCGACTGAGCGCTACTTCCTTTCTGGAAAGCCAACGCTGGAACGCTGTACTCACCTTCCATTTTTTGAGGGTATCGGGTTCGCCCGATCACCATTTCCACGTAATGCACCCTCCCGTCGGGGGTTTCAACAAGTTCATTTCCCCTCTCCCCTCGTGAAAAATTTACAGCCCTAAATGCAGCTGTAGATCTTTGTTGCGAAAAAGGCTGTCGAAAATTAACGGAGATGCGGCCAACCTTTAGTTCATCCCGAGTCCTGACTGTTGCATACACATAGTCAACCTCGAATGCTCTCATGTCCGATATTTAAGACCATTTGAATCACCTCATCGATTGCATAGATCCCCATGCCTCGTGAGTGTCCTTTCCTCATTCTCTTAACATCGCAGTTTCTGAATAATCTCGACTAGGTGACTGCAAAACCCGTCTCAATAACTACTGTCAGGGCGTGTGGGGAACAACCCCAGAATACGTCAACACTTTTCAAGGTTCTCAACACGCAGGAACCTGGTCCTCTTCTGTATACAGTCAGTCCCGATTTCAGTTTCTAGCTCAGTCGTGATTGACAACTTACTCTACTTCACTCTAGTCAATGCGGTTGAACATGGTCAGGGTACACATAGGACGAAGCTTGGGGCGCAAGAACAGGCTGCACTTTCCGCTCTACAAACTTTGGGAGTGCCAGTGTGACTCCGAACGAACCCATTCCACTTCGAGCTATTGTCAGGGGTAAGTCCGATCAAGTCGTAACCGTACGCCACGATGACCTTCGTCCTGTCAGTGTCCAGTTATTACTGGAGTTCACCTTATCCGGCCCCAACTACTCTTATTGAAGAATTTTCTCCCATACTCTCTTAGATTTTCCTCTCAGTTTATCAGACCTTCTTCAAACATGTGCCCCAATTAACATCTCACCAAATCGTACCCTACACCTTATTTACAAATGCTGCTGTCCTGTCGCCAGTGTTATTCTATACAAATTCGTTGTCTGGTTATGACTCTACTCCGGATCCATTCTAAATAAATCCATAGTCGTCCCGTCGTCTGTTCCAGTGAGACACGTTAAGATGGCATATAGTAAAGAAGTAGAGTCTTTTAGAAAGGAAAGTGCAGCCCCGAACACTAGTCAAGACTCACTCATCCGTGGTCTACAGCGGTTCCTCAATACCTTGAATTTTCGACGGTCCACTAATTTCGTCTCACTCTCCACCAGTCCTTCGACCGACCGACGGAGCTAGAGGTGCCCAAGAATTTGTCCAGAATCAGCTGGATGAGTGAGTACCGAGTCCAGCCTTGAAAAATCTGCTGGAACCAGAAAATCCATTTGTACGTGTATCTAGAATCACTCCCGCGAGAGGGTCAATATTTGACATTGAGCTTCTGTAAAAGAATGAACAATATCAAGGAAGTCTGCACTGTGCAGTGTAGGAGCCTCGAATAGTGGACTTAATTACACGGCGTACGTGAAAGGGGTCGATAGACGATCTCTCGGTGCTTCAGGCCTCAGCGTAAACTAGACAGGGCGTTTAGATTGCTCCTATGTCTATCTACGACAAGGTCAAGGGAAGCGAAAGAGAGAAGTATCGAAGGTTATCGAAGGTTGACGAATATTTATACTACGTAGGCACTTGCCGTGATCGGTGATGTACACTAAATAGGAAACGGCGCGTTACATCCTCCCCCACGAAAACGAAGCATAGCGAGAAATAAAAGAATAAACATGATCGACATGATAGAGAAATAAGTATGTGATGAGCATAGCGAACGAGTGTGTGACCGTGTCAAGGAAGGGTAATAAGGAATGTGTGAGTTACAGTATAAGAGTGGAGAAGGAAATCCATCAGACCGTTTGTCTAGCCACGAAGTGACCACGTCGACTGGTCCA
This sequence comes from Marasmius fiardii PR-910, assembly GCA_014904975.1. NCBI lineage: Eukaryota > Fungi > Basidiomycota > Agaricomycetes > Agaricales > Marasmiaceae > Marasmius > Marasmius fiardii. Next base: position 4,565 of record MU128061.1, on the reverse strand, counting down.
CACCAAACATACAGTCCGAGTACGTGAATAGCTTCAACACGAGGTGTTAAGTCGAGGTGGACGGGCCTGGAACGGGCTGATCTGACGACTGGGAAGGCTCGCTATCTAGAGTCATGGCAGCAAGCCCCATCGTGTCAGAGCTAGGACTCTGGAGAGCGTTATGGCGGATAACAGGGATTTTGGTGTCCTTGATGTATCGGGGATCATGAGAGTCCTTCCAATAATGAACCACGGCACAGCGACGTCTATATTCGCAAATGTGGTCCATCTTCCAGTGCTCGGGAACCATGTATGTAGCGGTTGATAGGTTCGGGAGCGGGAGGAACATGAGACGATGCTGAGCATTGATGAAGATGAGGGCATAACGATGACGAAGTTCATCATCAAAGAAGGTGAGGCGAACGATGTCAAGGCAGTATTGAAGTGCCCAATGAACACAGTTGTTAAGTTCCTCAACTGTAATGCCACAAGCGGCGAGGTGAGCTGACAAAGCTCGAGTATCCTTCACATCATCCTTCGTACAACGGATGATGTTGTGGGTAGAGTTGATGGTGAGGTTCGTCTCGGATATGATGGATGGATAGAGGCCAAAGTTTGCGGCCAAGGTGACGATGAGGATGTGGAAATTGGAAAGGGTACGCTTGAAATCCTTGTCACCATTAGGAACGGGCGACAATTGGAGGTATAGTAGCAAGGCTTCGAGATTGGGAAGGTAAAATGTCCCGTTATTGCTGGTGAGCACACCGTAGTGCGTGGTCGGAGAGTAATGAACACAAACTGCGTGAGCCAAGTCCTGTAACGATGCGTTAGCACCTGGACTCGAGGCGACAGCAGGGATCTCAGTAGGATGCTGTTCCCAGGCTTGGAAACTATCCTCGGGACGAACAAACTGAGTGGGAGTGATGTAGATGGAATGAGCGGTCCAGGGAGGATTAATATGAACAGAGAGGATGTTATGAGCAATGCCAGCAAGGGCAGCAATGTTGGTGGGATGTCTGGAGTATAAGTAGTTGACTAAACCTGCCAACATGCGCATATAGCGAAGCTGAAGTACAGCTGACCAATTACCCAGAGTTTCGGCGTTCTGGATGATCTGGTTGAGGTTGGCGTCGGACATGGGGAACATCTGAGCGCCAGAGGTTGGTCCAGCAGGGGGACGAGCATCGGGGAGGCGTTTAGCCTTAACGAGGTTGAAGATATGAGGAGGAGGATCAATGGCGCCAGTCTTGAGGTTCCAGTGAAACTCCACAGTTCGAAGGTGCATGCCTGGAAGGAAATGGGCGTACTCAATAAGAGTATAATCGACAGCTTCGTTGGGACGAGCTTCAGCATCCACAACGTCGAAGCCTATGTGTGGTACTACCACTGGGAGAGCAGCGGTAGCGGTACGCTTCGAAGGTGGCGCAGAGTCAATGTCCATACGTTTGGAATCAGGACGAGACTTGCGTTTTACTCCAGCAGTTTTCGAGTTGCCAGAGCGTTTGAGTTCGGCGGCTTCAGCCTCAAGTTCAGCGATGTGTTTCTGAAGAGCTTCAACTGTACTCTGAAGAGTGTCAATCGTACTCTGAGGCTCGCAGCGGAAGTAATCTGCGAGTTCCTTGTGCGCAGCCTTGAATTTTGGAGTGCCGGACTCGACGCAGAGATGGTGGAACTTGTCGGTACACTTGGTGCAGCTTCCATTGGGGGTATGGCCTAAAAATCCCAAGTGACCATATACGGCGTAGTTAAGGTCTGAAGGATCAAGAATTGGTGTCAGTCCTCCCCCTTCAAAAGGAGAGTAACGGTTAATCATACCTCCACCCGTATTACTAGCCATGTTTTCAGCGGTGGGTCCAGAGGTTGTGTTCATTTTTTGGGAGAGTAAGAGCGAAAATTAGGGTAGATTTTGAGAATTAGAAGAGGGAATCCAGTCAAACCCGAACATTTCGTTGGCTCGGGGTTTAAAAGGAGGGAAGAAAGAAGAGGCGGCGTAAAACTGACGTCTTGGTATGATGAAACACATGGGTAATTAGTTTTTCAGGGATAAACTTTTAGCAGTTTCACCATTAAGCTTTTTTTTTTTTTCTACCCGGCGTGGCAGATCCTGCCAACGTGTGACACCATACAGTTGGAAGTACTCATCCAGAGCCTTCAACTTATGAACTGTAGTGTATGGCTCCCAGGTAATGTCACCCAGACTCCAATGCACTTCAAAGAGACACTTATTCTTCTCCCACTTATGTTTCTGAATAGAGTCAACGAATTCTTCGGCGTCATCTGGTGCCCCAAAGTCGTATGGCTCTATCTTGGAC
>MU128060.1:0-33720 GCA_014904975.1 Marasmius fiardii PR-910 | reverse complement strand
GCTTTACAGATGTCTTTAGTTCAAGTGGCTGGTGGTCTTTGGACTGGTATTAACTGTGCACATATTGGCGTTTGGTCGCGTCTTCAAGCAAATAATGAGGCACCCACTATCGTACGTTCCTTCCTTCCCTCCAAGTAGTACCTATCACTTACATGCTCCGTATATAGGTTTGGCTAGGGGGTACGTTTACTCTATCAGAATTTCCATTCAAAACTCATCTACGAACCAAGGAACGGCTGCATGCGATATATTGGTCACCGTGGCCATGTTTTATTGCTTGAGCACTTCGCGAAACGGTTTCAGAGCCACAAATGCGCTCCTCGTCAAATTCATTCGGCTTACCGTCGAGACCGGTCTCATCACCTCTACATTCGCCGTCCTGGATTTACTCTTCTTCCTTGCCTTCAAGGGCGACAATTATCACCTGGTACCGGCCACATGTCTATCCAAGTTCTATAGTAACAGTCTCCTGGTGGTAAGTCGTTCATCTGTTCCGTGATGAGGGGTTCTCGCTTTTCTCATCGTTTCCTACGTTTTAGCTTCTCAATGCCCGAATCCGGATTGTTAATGGGCGTCAAGTCGGGTTTACAACAACCGATGAAACCCTATCCTGGATACCGACTAATTCAATGTCGAGTCAGCAGAAGCCCCTTCCTCCCACCACGTATCATCTCGGGGGGACTCCAGGTATTTCGCAGAAACGTGCCAATGGTAGAGGGATGGAGATTTCGGTGGCTACTAATACTCTGACAAATCTCGAGGACGTAGAACCGGGAAAGACGGTGTCCTCGTTCGATGAGCAATGATTGCATCGAAGAAGAGACCGTTGCCGGTTACAATTTCTTTCGAACATTTTTGCTGCACGTTGGACCCTGCCTTCTTTCATCCTTCCCCTTGCAGTCTGCCATATGTATTGGTTTTTCCCTGGGTTTACCTTATATTCGGTTCATTTCACTGCGAAAGGATTACCTCTCTCTGTACTCTCGACATGGAAGAAGTGATTCGTGATTCTCATGTACAAGTTGAAAATTTTACATTCGAACTGTAATCAGGATCCAAATCAACCCCCTTTCCGTTGTGTAAGATATCTATTTGAAGATGGCGACAATGAATCATTGATTGTTGTTGAGGTTTATGTTCCGAACGCTAGGCACAACCTACTTACCCCGCCGGCTTTCCAAGAACACGAGAATAAGCTTCCCCCTCATAGTGCGCAAACGGCCGAGCTTTAGTGAACTCTGGATTGATTTCTATTTCTTTGGCTGAACATGATGCGTTGTAGTCGCAGCTCGTGTGGGGCGCTTCCTTGCGATAACTCCCCTTCGATAACACCCATGTTCATACGATATCAGCTTCAGTTTGATGCTACCTCTATCCAAGCCGCACGGGTGTTGAATCTGTTGAATCTGTTGATATAGATCTTGTGCTCGCCTCCATCTGGTTGCTCTTGACATTAATCGTAGAGTCAATTATTGTACCGGGAATACGGATCGTAATTTGCGAAGCAGGATAATTCCTGACTTTTTCCGTTTCCTGAGAGAGAGAGTAGAATCGAACGTCTGCTAGTTGCTACTGCTTGATGATTCAGCATAGATCCTTATTGTACGTTTGTTTTCGTGAGGCTTGAAAGAAACGGGAGAATTTCAGGATATCCACTTTCTCATTTTTTTCTGTACGACATTGGGGAGTTGATCATGGGAAGTTGATTCTTGAGAGATCATGCACGTGTGTTTCTGGTGAGGGTTGAGGGTGACAACCCCCACAGCTTCAAAATGCTTTGTGAGAAACGTAGCCCGGAGTGTTTTCAGCAGGATTCGGTTCAGAATTTGCTTTTAGTATGAGTATAACCGGGAATTTTACTCGGATAGCCTTCGATGGTCGGTACTTTCTAGTCCAGGAGGTTGCGCGATTTGGTCGTTGTCTTATGATGTGTGCGAAGTTCTTACCTTTTTGAGACTCCGATTGAAACCTATAAGGTTCTGTGCGCGACGTAATGATCCTGGGCAACGGCTCTGAAAGACCATTCATACGACGGCTCGGCTGCCATCTCCTCGAATCCTGTGAATAAGTGGAGAACTCAGAATGCCGTGAACTCGAAGGTGAGTTACAAGTATCAGTGAATGTATCGCCATCAACTTACCCGCTTTGAACAGATGTTTAGGTTCAAGTTCCCATCGATTCCCCGTTCCTAGCGCGTAATTTTTCGCGTCATATCGTGATACTCCAGCCTTAGAGACGTAATGATGAGGGGGCTCTTGCTCGATAAATCAGGTCCGTACCACAATTCGCTTCGATGTTTTTGAGAAGGTTTGTGTGCCGGCCGCCACTGCGGTGTCCGGGTGTTCTCTTGTGGACGGACATCACATACAGATACTAGCCTCTTAGTGAGCGCTACCCATTGTATCCCAGTATCCGCATCCATGGCCCGTCTTCCTGCCCCGGAACTACTCTCCATGTCTCAGGCTCAAATTCAAGTTTCATTCACTTCGGTAGTCGACCCCATTCTCTCTGGACCTGTAAGTTTCGTTCGTGTAGAGATAGCCGCAAATTCTCACTGTTGCTTTTATTATTAGATCCCGTTGTTTTAATATGGCACGCCTCCTTTGTTGGACTCGCGGGAGCTGATACCGATAACCAGGAATCAATCTGAACCTTAAGCAAACATGCGGAGCGACGAGGAAATTCTTCATTTTGCATCATATCGACGGTCGTACGCTTCATTTTTGCGACCACATCAGTGATCCTCGAGACAGTACCCGGGCTGATACTCCGACGACAGTTACTAAATTAAAATGATGCAGATTAGCTTGGATTTCAGTGACGCTTTCCTTCATTTTCGTTGTCTTCTCAACTATCACCATCGTTATCTTCTCGAGCAGCGACTCACCCTCACCTTCCCTAAATCAATTTCATGCTAATTTAACGAGCCCAGAGGAAGTCATTAAGACTACGTCGACGGCACTCAGGTTGTCACTACAAACAGCCATCGCGGAGAAGCTTCGTCCACGAATGCCTCTGTGTGAAGCTGTGGCTTCTACGTCGAATTTCAACCGTGATTTAGCCGGCTTTCGCTCAGAAAAATTAGTTTTGACCATCAACGTCGTTCGAGGTGGCTTTTCCAAAGTTTCCGATCATAACACTCACAGTACATTCTCAATGGTCATCGAAAGAGTTGAATTTCTTGGTCCCCGAGCGTTGATGGAGAGACGCCTCTAGATATCACATAGATATTGCACACAGCGAATCTTCAACAGCTCGATTTGGCAAGGTCTGCAGTTCGTCAAAGCACAAACCCTATAAAAGCCATTCAAAGTGGCTTTCGAGTCGTCAACTTGGACTGATACTGGCGTTTGGATGTCCGTTCATTATGACCGACGCCATGTAGGCTTTCTATCACCAATGACCACTGCGTGGGCATCTTTCAAGTCGTTCAACGTTTGTGGGGCATTTTCGAGACTTCTCAGTGATAGCGCGATGAGTGCTATCACGGTCAAGCCAGTAAAGAATTCGAATCACCTGATTAACTCTCCTAACGCCAAATCACACGTCTGAGGGTATATAAGCATTTGTTGGAGCTCACATTAACTATAGCCCTCGACCTGCACTACTCGCTTTCTACCTGAGCCCGTCCAACGTCGTCACCGAAGTAGGGGGGAGTGGCAGACGATTTCAGGCGTCTTCGCCTGGGAAGAAGGGCCTACACAGTGTCCGACTTGTATTGACAGTAATGTTGTCTTCAGGGCGGCACGGGGAGAGAAAGTTTTTCGTGCAATCGCGGTTGCTAATACCTAGGCGAATGATGGAGTTGGGCTTGTATTCCAGTCTGCGAACTAACCGAATGGGGCTCTTGTTGAGGCTGAATTTGTGCAGGCAACTTTGACGTGAGGGTTGTATCCCTTGAGAGATTGATAATTCTTGAATCTCAATGTAGTTGTACTAGTAGCTTGATGCGTGTACGTGTAGTTATTTACCAGTTGCTATTACGGCGTACGGTTTGGTTTTGTTTCCTTGACGTGTCTGCAGTGATCTTACGAGGCTTTCTTTCTGCATGAAAAGGAATAAGAAATGAAGCTTGCTCACGAGTCAGCCGCCAAGGAGTTCTTGTAGTCGTGACCGAAAAGGGAGAAGCATACGTCGGAAGAGATCACAACAAGTACAGAGGGCCACGAACAGTCGATCACAAAGTCATCATGTCGCTCGCCAACTGTGAAGCAACGCCATTCAGATGCCGCAAGAAAAAAGCTAGAATGATTGTGACAATGGTCCGAATAGTTGACAACGTGCTCCGGGTCCGAGCGCAAAAGTGATAAGATAGCATCACGTGGAGCATTATCTTATCTTTTTTGGCACTGACCGATCTTTTTTACCTTCTCAACCCTTCTTCACCCTTCTACCATTTTCCCTGTTGTTCCTTCCCTTTACTCCTTGCCTGTATCATTAGCCTCATTGTATCAATACCACCATCTGTTCAATATGGAATCTCTTCTCAAATGGTCCATCCAAAACTCGACGCCAGGGGATGGCTCAAAGCCCTCAGAACCCAGAAAAGATCTCAATCCCGAGATAATCGACGCAATTTTAGGAAAATCTGACGCAGAGCAGATGAAAGAAGATATGGCGATTGCTGTTGACGCTAATAGAAGTGAGGATGAAAGGGTAGATGCTTTGGATCATCTAGAAATGGTGTGTTTCTTTTTTGAGGGGGGAGGGGGGGTCGGCCACAGCGGTCGTCTTGTGCTGCCCATCTATCTTCGGAATCAGGAGGTCCTAAATAATCTTTCTTTCTTTTTTTTGCAGCTTATTGAACAAATAGATAATGCGAACAGTCAGTTCTTTGAAAGTTGATAATTCGCTGTACTAAAACAATTTTCGTTTTCCTAGATCTCGTAAAACTCAAGTTGTGGGAACCTCTTCACGCTTTGATAACCTCCGATTCATCAACGGATCCCGTCATTCTCCAAGCACTCTGGGTGATTGGCACAGCACTCCAGAATAATCCAGCTGCTCAAGATTCCGTAAGTGGTTCTCCATCTCAAATTTATAGCTTGAGCTTGAAACATTGACTGTATTCCCTTTTTGGTATTGTAGTACTTATCCCTAAACCCACTCCCGACTCTGACTTCTTTCCTTTCTCCGAATGCCAACGTATCACCTCAAATTCGATCCAAAGTCATTTACGCGTTATCGGGACTCCTTAAGCACAATGCAGTCGCTGTTTCGAAGCTGGACGATGATGATACAGATGGTTGGGCAAAGCTTAAGCAGGGACTACAAGGTACGACGAGTCAGGTAACATACCTCCCACACTGCTCGCTTACTTCCATTTCATTCTTCGCAGATCCTGACATTTCAGTCAGGCGAAAGGTCGCCTTCCTTATATCTACCCTCCTAACCCCAGCAGAATTCAAACCCACATCCTCGGAACAGTCACAGAACCTCCACACTCCCGATACACAAGAACAACGAAATCCAGAACCTGTACATCCCAATTCACATGCGGTCCATTTGACGAACCCCGATCGGGTAGCTACGTCTCCCATTACGCTCAAGGCAATAGAGAAGCACGGGATTGTGAGTACTGTTATTGACGGGTTGACGAATCCAGTACCGTACGGAGAGGATGGGGATATTGAGGAGCCAGATGTTGATTTTGAAGAGAAGAGTGTGGGGTGAGTTTGAATGGTGTCTACCGTCGATCATGTATTGAAAACTCGGTTCAACTTAGACTACTTCGAACGTATGCCGTTAGTTGCGATGGCCAGCTTTCGCAAGGGCAAAAAGAAGTTTTGAAAGGGTGGATCGAGAAGGAGCGAGAGAAGGAGGTTGGGTCGGGTGAAAGCAGGTTGGCTGAACGGTGGAGTTTGAGTAGTGGGGAACTCCGAGAACTGGCAAGTAAGGTCGAATAACGTGTTTTTTTTTGCTAGAGCCCCGCTTAATCGTGAAATATGACCGTCATTGTTTCACGTCTCTTCGCCTGCGTATCGATGACCGGCGGCCCGAAGCTCTTCGACCTATTTGAATATTGAGCTACTCCCGAGATACTCCCCATTTTTCCACGATATTCTGCGCTTGAATTGGGAGAACGAGACTGATAGTCCATCGACATCGTCATAAAATCATAATTGTCTAATGACCGAACCTGAATATTGAATGCCAAGTTCCGCCCTTGAACTGCTGGAAGGGATTGGCTGTAATCTCCGGAGTATCAATTAGCAGTGAGCTTGAGTCACCTCGTGCAGCACTCCTTGACTCTTGACCTCGTACAGGCGTTCTCAATACCTCCTACATTACTTACTATCGACGATGCGAGCGCCACCCTCCTTTCAAGACTGCATAGGCTTCTCACAGGCTACAGCCTTTCTCGAGCCTTCCATCTCTGATATCGATTTCGTGCACAGGAATTTCCCGTCAGCACTTATGTACTACCTGACCTTACATTGGCCTTCATTTACTTTCCATCAACACCATCATTGCAAATTTGCAAGTGAGATCTTCCAACTCACCCACCCGACGATACAACAAGAGCCTCGCGCAAGCTGAAAGCGTATCATTGAAAGAGAAGACTGTGGTTAAGCTCAATCATGTCCCAAGCTTTTCCATCTTTGCCTTCAACCTTTTCAGGCATCAAACAGACACGCGCATGTTCGTTGACTGTCTGTTCGCGACAGCTTCAATGATAGCCAATTGGGATCCATCTTACCCAGTCACGGTAACGTCCAACTTCTTTTTTACAATCATAGTATCAATTCATATGTTCAAAAGGTTGGCGACTGCAAGGAAATAGACAGGGTTCTATGCTGTCTTGTAGCCAGTGAGTAGGGGTCTGTCCAAGAAACATGGGAAGTTGAGAACATTATCATGGATAAGAAGTCCAATTTAAGTCAGCTCACAAAGGCTCAAATTCTCTAGAAAAATATGGTGCTGCCCTTGTCATGCTGAGGCCAATTATGATCCGACTCGAAGGCGACGCTAGCTTGCTCCTCTGGGGGGACTTTAAGCATCTCCTAGTCATGCGCCTTATTACCGAGACCACTGGAACATGTCTGGCTTATGCACTCCACAATTCAGCAAGATGTATGTACACTCACATCAGGGCCTTTATGTCAGTGTTAGGGATGCAAAGAGATGGATCAAGCTTGTTGACTGCAAATGGGAAGCAATTGACACAGTGTAATTGTTAAGCTGAGTCTCTGTGTGTATGCTCACTGTTTTTTTTTGGCCTTGGTCAAAGAGACTAAGGCTAGAGTTAGTTAATAACAGGGCATGCATATATGTTTACAAGTATGATTCAATCATGATTCATAACTAGGCTCCAATATGAATAAAATTGACCCATCTCTCCAATGGATAGACCACTGTCTAAAATATTCGTCGATGGTGCCCGAGTACCGACCAAGGTGGACCGAGCTTCAGGGATGGTGGAATGAGTTCCAATCTGAAGGAAAGCAGTGACATTTGGGTGGTGTCGTGCAGAAGGTTTCTTCCAAGTTTGTTGAAGATGTTCAAGGCCGTCGTTGTTGCTCTCGCTGGCGAGTACTTGGCTTAATCCATTTCTATCTCTACCGACTCGGCCCGGAAGTCACTCCGCCCTGTGAGAAACATCAATTCTTGTTTCTTTTTTTATCAAGTGGACCACAAGGCCGACGATGAAGGCTTCGAAATTCTTGTTCGGTAAAGAATCAATCTCTGTGGATGAACAGACCTTTAACAGCAGCTCAGATCGCCACAGCCTTTATGGTTTCGTTCGTTTCGCCTCGAGGTACCTAGCGATGGCCACTGTGCTCGAGCAGATTATTGGGAAATGATATCAGAAGAGATCATGAGCCCTTAGAAGAGAACTATAGGTCTGATTCAATCCGTTCCCACTCCTGGTGCCAACTCAAGTGACCTGCCACCCTTGACGAAGAGAAGATGCCTCAAGAAGACTATATATGCCTCTACTCGCCATTGCCACTATACGAGATTCGGAAAAATGAAAACCTACCTTCTTTCGCTCATCACTGCCTCCAGTGCTTTGGCTGTCACTGTGAACCTCGCGAATCAGGTTCCCAATGGCGCCTTCGCTGTCTCGCCCTCTCTGTTTTCTCTTTCGATCGAACAAGACCGCTGGATTGATTGGATGGGGCTCAATTCCCGAAACGAGTTTTTCTTCAATACCCTCGATAACTTCGTGGGGATCACTGGAGAACCGCTGAGACTGCGGATTGGAGCTAATTCGGAGGATCATACGAATTTTAATGGCCTTGTGGTGGTACGTCGGGATATTTCTGTTTTTGTTCAGCACAGGATGTGTCACTGAGGACGCTTGATCGGTAACTTTTGAAGACTCCACAAGTTGCTTTCCCCCCACCGACAACGACAGTGCCGTACCCAGAAGCTAGCTCGGTCGTCGTCGGGGACGCCTACTACAAAGCCGCACGTTTTCTGCCACCCAGTACGCGCGTGATTGATTTGATCGGCACTCACTGGGTTGACGCCATCTCCTTTTTCTCTCCAGATACTCATGTCAGCTGGGGCGTTAATTTTGGATCAAACAATATCACGGCTGCGGTTCTCGAGGCTCGGTCTATCGCAGAAGCGTTTTCATCCCCCGAGGTTGCAAATGCTGGGATCAAGCTGGATTTTATTGAGATCGGTAACGAGGCAGATTTGTACCGAAATAATGGGTTCAGATCCTCGAGTTATACGGTTAAGCAGTACGTTCCCGAGTAAGTAACCCACACTCACAGTAGCAATTGTCTCGGGTTAACACTAGTACTACCTAGATGGACCACCTTCGCCCAGAACGTTTCCGTCGCTGCGGGGATCTCGTCCCAGTCATTTACAAAGTTCCTTGGTGGCTCATTTGCTGGCTCCGGGGGTGCTGGTAACTTCTCTGCAAGAGCTATTATTGACAATGGGATTCTGTCGTCACAGCCGGGCGCTCTGATCACTTCGTGAGTTCCCGCCAATGTCGTGCCTATTGTCGTGGCTCAACTGACGGTTATTTCGGCCTTGGCAGTATTTCACAACACCTGTACAGGTAAAGATGCAACGCTATTATAGATAACACTCAAACAACTTACACCGATATTTCACCATAGCGGCTCTTTTTGCAGTGGAAGTGGTGCACTTCTTCAGGATTTGATGACCAAATCATCCATTCGATCCAATCTGACGAGATTCACACCTGAAATCAAAGCAGTAACGAGCAGGAACCTAGAGTATGTTTTCGGTGAAACGAACAGCTTCTCCTGTCATGTACGTTATCTGTGTCTGTTTTCTTTTTATTTATATCCTCACTCAAGTTTATGGTCACGATTTTAGGGAGCTCCGAATGTTTCGAACACCGCAGGTAATATCGTACCACTCCATCTCTTGTAAACCGAGTCATGGAAGCTTATCGACCCTCTATAAAGGTGCTGCGCTGTGGACATTGGATTATGCCCTGTTCGGGTCTGTGGTTTTTCTAGCTGTGGTTTCATCGTGCTTCAAATACTAACAACTGAATCTCCAGACGAACTATCAATATCACCAGGCTCTACTTCCACGAGGGTATCGGCTACAAGTACAATCTTGTCAGTCCTCGATCCTCTTTCTCAATAACGCATACTGATGCCCATGTCCCCTCAGATTCAACCAGCAACTCTTACCCGCTCAACCCTCGATGGTTCTAATTTGCCTGCACCGTTACCTCCACACGTCCAGCCACAATACTACGCGGCAATTATTGCTGCGGAGGCGATTGGAAAGAGTGGAAGTACGCAACTGGTCGAGTTATCCGTCAATGATGCTCGGGTTACTGGATATGCGTTCTATGAAAAAGGTGTTCTAGTCCGGGCGGTGTTTGTCAATTTACAAGCATGGTTGAGTGGGACTAGTGGGACGAGGCCTAGTGTGCATTTGGATTTGAATGGTTCTGGAAAGACTAGAATGACGGTGAAGAGGTTGAGTATTAGGTGAGTAGTTACGGTTTGCCTTGGGTGCCTTGTGGTGGCTAATGTGTTGATATAACGAACTACCAGCCACGCGGATGATGCATCTGGATTAAAGTGGGGTGGACAGAGCTATGAGACTTCAGATGGACGTGTCAGTGGGACGTTGTCACAGCAGAGCGCGATGGTCGCGAATGGACTGGATATCAGTGCGACGGAGGCTGTTCTTCTGTCGTTCTCTTGAAAACAAAAACGCGAATACTTAAGAGTCCTCGATTGTTCGTAAATAAGCCGTAAATTTATTGAAGGGTAATGAGCATGTACTCCCCCCTTCCATGTACCTTAACTCTACTAGAGAAAATCAAGAAGGGCATCGAAGAGCAGAGGTGGGACTGTGCCCGTTCCGGGCCGCGAAATTCAAATTCCCATCTGCGAGAAAAACACGTGCGCGAAGTTGGCTCTCTCCAAGTCTTGTCATCTAAATCCACTCTGGAAGACTGATCTCTGCTGCCCTTTGCAGCAGAGACGGTCTGCGGATAATTATGGAATTATCTTGGCGGCGGGGTGTCTGTTCAGGTGCTGAACGTTGAACGGTCACATTGAAAGCCTTCCTTGGACCTTGGGGTGGAACTTGGAAGCCTGCACTATGCAGTCGCCTGAGTATGTGGTTTCTTGACTATTCCTCCGGACATGCAGTGTCTAGTCCGCTGAGACCCATTATAATCAGGTTCATCTGAAGCTCGCTCGCGACGCATGAAAGCAAAATAGATCTGACTATACACCGCGGGCCGTTGGCAACATATCATACAGTTCTCTATCGGCGGACCGTAGCACCATGACACAAGGTCGACGGGGAATTGAAGTGTGGTCACGGTGAAGCTTGTTTTGGACCATTCTATGAAGAAATGATGATTCTCAATTCAATCTCACAATCCATTACCTATGGAGTCTCAACTCGAGTGATTTACCCCAAGTCGGAAGGAAGCTGATGGTGAATAAGATACAGAAAGATCGTTATAAATGATGATCAGTCTTGACAAGAATTAGAAAATGGCATCTCGACTTCTCTCATACCTCATCGCTGCAACCTCTGTGCTAGCCGTCTCTGTCAACCTCTCGAATCGTACTCCAGGTGGCGCGGTCGTAGTCTCGCCTTCTCTGTTCTCTCTGTCCATCGAACAAGACCGCTTGACTGATTGGGTGGGATTGAACTCGCGAAACGAGTTTTTCTTCAACACCCTCGATAATCTCGCTCGCATTACTGGCGAGCCACCTCAAATCAGGATTGGAGCTAACTCAGTAGATCGCACAAATTACAATGCTGGTGTGGTGGTACGGTACTGTACTATTTTTATTACGCGTATCCCTCGCTGAGACGTTCACATACTCGAGACACCCCAAGTTGCGTTTCCACCTCCCACGACTACAGTACCCTACCCGGAAATCAGTGCAGCCGTTATTGGGGATGCCTTCTACAAAACCGCTCGCTTCCTTCCCCGAGGTGTGTGCCATTGGCTGGTGAAGTTGTTGTTGGCTGACCTCGCTTGGCTTTTTCCAGACACCCACGTCACTTGGGGGGTTAATTTTGGACAATTCAACCTCACAGCTGCTTTTCTTCAATCTCGGTCTATCGCACAAGCTTTCAGATCTCCTGAAATCGTCAATGCCGGAGTAAAGCTAGACTTCCTTGAAATCGGTAACGAAGCAGACTTGTTCCGTAATAACGGATTAAGGTCCCCCAACTATTCAGTCGCGGAATACGTCCCAGAGTAATGATCTAGACTGAGTGTCTGCCATCTCTTTCACTATCACTGATGTCGAGTACTTGGTAATTAGATGGATTGCTTTTGCCAAGAACATTTCCGCTGCAGCGAATATCTCTTTCGAATCATACACAAAGTTTATTGGTGGTGGATTTGCCGGTGCTGGTTCTACCGTTAATTTCACAGCGCAGAATACTTTCGATCATGGTATTCTTGCATCGGAACCCGGCGCTCATATCGCGACGTGAGATTCCAGTCCAGTTTGGTTACATTCCTAATCTCAAAGTAATATGGCAGCTTTGCGCAGCACCTTTACAGGTAAGAATACGACCTCTCCCTCATTGCGGGCATTGACTAAATGTTTTCCATAGTGGCTCATTCTGTACTGGAAGTGGTGCACTTCTCCAAGACCTAATGACCAAGTCGACGATTCGATCCAATCTTACAAGATTCATCCCTGATATCAACGCAGTGACGAGTAGGAACCTGGAGTATGTTTTTGGTGAAACGAATAGCTACTCTTGTCATGTAGGTCTTTTTTCCTCATCTCTCATTAGAGTATTCATACTAGACATATCAGGGGACTCCGAACGTTTCAAATACTGCAGGTAATACCTACTTTTAGCGTCCTCAAATCGAAATCGTGAGAACTAATTTTTTTTTCATATATCATCAAGGTGCTGCGTTATGGGCTTTGGATTATGCTTTGTTCGGGTTCGTTTCTCCTGGTCTCTTTCCCCCTGTTCATGATTGTACTAAAGACATGTTAGACGTACAATTAACATCAGCAGAATCTTCTTCCACGAAGGTATCGGCTTCAAATACAACCTCGTGAGCCGTAGTTTTTTCCTTCCTTCCTAATTATTTACACTCATCAATGTCCCCACAGATCCAACCAGCGGCTCTCACTCGTTCGATACTTGACGGTTCTGCGCTGCCAGAACCTTTACCACCTCATGTTCAACCACAATACTATGCAGCTATCATTGCTGCAGAAGCGATCGGGAAAAACGGAAACACGCAAGTGGTTGAGCTGTCGGTCGACGAGGAGAGAGTTACTGGGTACGGGTTTTACGAGAGGGGCGTCTTGGACCGAGCAGTGTTCATCAATTTGCAAGCATGGTTGAGTGGGACCGGTGGGGCGAGGCCTAGCGTGCATTTGGACGTGAACGTTGCCGGGAAGACCAGGATGACGGTGAAAAGGTTGGCTATTGGGTGAGCAGTCAGTCATCTCGTGCTCTGACTGTGATGGCTGATGTATGAACGAATTAAAAGTCATGCGGACGATCCGACTGGATTGAGGTGGGGTGGACAGAGCTACGAGACGCCAAATGGACGCGTTAGTGGGAAGCTAGTGCTAGGAAATGCGTTGGTCAAGAACGGAGTGGATATCAGTGCGACGGAAGCTGTTCTGCTATCGTTCTCTTGAGAACATTCGGCAGTTTCCCCAGGTACTTCCATGTCACTTCCACCTATGAACATCACTACCATTATTGACGGAAATAAACCATGCGAAACGGGTCGCGCAGGTGTACTTGAGTTGAATTTTGGAGCATATCACTCTGACACAGGTGGGGAAACCTCGGTGCTTGTTCAATATTCTCGCATGGTTTGCATCCTATACATGCCTACACTTTTTACCAAGTTTTCAAAAGAAGCCAGAATGAGAACCCGACTTCTCTGAACTCTCCTGCTGCCTCCCCTGTTGTGGCTGTCGCAGTCGACCTCGCAAATCAGGTTCCAGATGGCGCCTTTATCATTTTGCCCTCTTCATTCTCTGTCATTGAGCGAGGCCGTTGGACTGATTGGGTGGGATAAGAACTGAGCCTTTGGATCTCACAATACAATGGAAAAGCTAGGTCACCTTGAGGTCTTTTTTGGGGCCTAAATGAACCTCCAGAAGTTCAAATTTTGAGCAATTTTTTACATAGAAAATCAGATGAAAATTCAAAATGATTACAGGCTTGAAAATGGCCTAAAACTTAGTTATTTGCATGTAGCTCACTTTCATTTACCACTCAACACAGTAATGGAACACCCACCATGTCAGAGGCCAGCCCTAACTTCTATCTTAGTTAGAGATTTCCATACATTTGGCTTGGAGGAGACTTTGCCATTGATTTCTATCAAGATATAACTGAAATTAGACAAAAGTCACAGAACAAAATCAAAACTGCAATGCTAAGAAAGCACCAATACATTTATTGGTGAGATCTGTCCCAGCAGTGTTGTGGTTCAGTATGAAAATGTTGCATTGACTGTAGAGTTTTTGTCCTTGCAGTTGGAGTTAGGTATCTTGAGTTTGAACCTCAATATCCAAGTCTTAGAAATGAAAGGGGAAATTGCTGTAGCATTCAGAAGAATACAGATGAAATTAACTTGCATCAAAATTGGTCTTAATTGATGTACTAGTATTGCCCTGATCTTGAGGATTTTGAAGTTCATGAGATGTAAATTTGATGAATAAGGCCAATGATCATGAAATGAAATGATGGCACAGAGAGACATAGAATACACCCTAAAGCTAAAGAGAGAATTCCTGCATGTATATCTTTCCCAGCCAGAAAGTATAAGGGTAACAAACCAGAAAAAACTGTCATGAGAACTCTGCAGAAAGCTACTATGAGCCTTTATCATAAAGAAATAAAAAAGAAAGAAAGAAAAAAAAAAACAAGAAACAACTCACTGGAAGGACATTGTCACAAGTATTGAACAGAAATAGAAAATACTCTGTAAGAATTGCATATAAAATCACTGAATGCAGACTCTTCTTTACTGAAGTGCTGACAGGAGGGTAGAAATGGATATTCTACCCTCCTATGAATTTAAGATTCAAATCACTTGCACTATTTCTAAGTAGACTCATTCAAACTATATACCCAGCATGGAACAGATTCCTGCCATTTGAGTGATCTCCATTGTCCAAGATGCCTTATGCAAAAGTAAGTCAAGCTTACATGTTGTCTTGTCATAAACCAATCATGAACTTTACCAAGTCTAGAATCACTTGTACCATGACATATCACTATATAACAAGTTGTCTTGTCTTGGAACCCCAACCATTCAGTTACTGTTTCTGGAACAAGCTCCAGAATAGTAAGCACCAGCACAACTCAAATTTTAGGGCAGGAGTTCTATCTATCCCTGAATTTTTCTGGGGCCAAATTGACTTTCAACCTGGCTAGATAGGCCTGTTCAAGCTATGAATGGCTCAAATCCCCTAACTATTTCCTTGTTTCTCAATTTGAAAAATTCAAATCATGACATAAGTATTAACCTCACCAGTAAACATCAAACACAATTTGAGTAGATAAGTGTGTCTATTGCTATATCCATTATACAAACCTCCAACTATTTGGGTTCTACTACTCTACTCTTAAAACTGCATAACACAAGTTGTGATCTAAGAGACAACTATCACATGAACTACACCCAACCAATATGTACATGACGAGAGATATATGCAGCCTACATCAATGATGGAGTGTAAACATAAAAAGGTATAAAAGTGTTCAAGGAAGAACTAATGGTAGCTTGTACCAATCTAATTTCAAAAAGTTGAATGTTCTTCCCATGACATACATACCCTCTAAACATGTTCTATACAATAGATGTATAGAAGGGACACTTGCCAGAACCAAACTCTCAACAGTATTGATACCTGGCTACAATTCCATATATGCTAGTCTTGGTTTTCTCATAATTCACCCACATCTCTGCTATTACTCAACATTTAGCATGTACTCCATTTGTCTTCAAGTGTATTAACTGATTACAATGTCTGAACACATGTCCAACATTCCAAATTTCTTGTTGGAAAGATAAAAGAAAATTTTCTTGTCCATATTCAATGATTAGCTATGGCTTTTATAGTAGGTGTAAAGCTGATAGTAACTAAGTGATCAAGTATGAATTACTCTGAAGGATGTATCAGTAGGAAGTAACTATGAGATGTAGTAAAGGGACTTGGAACTGTTGGAAGTCAAGGTTATATTTACAACATTTCTGTACACATCAAACAAAGTACCAAGTATCGATATATGTTTCTCAAAATACTAAGCATTCATGGCACATTCACCAAAGCACCAAGTGTTCCTACATGTTCCCCATAGTACACTCACTGTAACCTATTTCTCATTAAGATCTCCTTATTACAGCTGAATGACCGATAAGGTTTATAGATTAACAAAGATCTCATAACAATTGTCTGTTGACCTTCTACATTGCTAAATTCTGACCTGCACAATCCTTGATCACAAAACATTTCATCAGTAGAAATATAAGTCTTTACACAATAAATTTTGGGAGGAAAACTTGTGGGGGGTTTTATAGTAAGGAAACAAATATAAAAATGCGCACACAGCTGTGATGGAAGTGAATACGCTTCTGGATGGTTAAGAATAAGAACAACAGCCATATACTAGTTTCACATGACTTGACCCTAACCCCCATTCGATCACTCAGATCTGATTAGGTAGTGATTCAAGTCGAAACGTTGACGACCAGGACCTCGCCCATTGGCATCAATATCATTGTCAACAACAGACTCAACACCGCTTCGGGGACCCGGGCAGTACTTGATTCAATTTTTGGTTTGGGTCAAAAAGAGGGCTGGCACACCTCTGGCCATAGTGAGGTTTCACTGGAATCATGTCCTTTATTCGATCTCTGCAACTCAACTTATATGATGAGATGCTTTGTTTGGGTAGTTAAGCTTCTTTGTGTTTATCAACTCTAGGTTTCATTCTGGCCTTCAGAATGTGTCAAACTGCGCTAACTGCTGCCCTTTCCGGGTATGCGGTCTGGCTAGCTGGGCCCGGTTTCTCCTGGGATAAGCAGCTCGTTGTCATTTCGTCGGTATGATGCCCCTGATAGTAAAAGTGCGATTGCCCGCATCTTACCCACTGCAGCGTATTACGCGTGCGCAGCTGCCATCATTGCGTTATGCACATGGATATGGGTCAGCGTCTTGTGAGTGACACCAAACAATCTTATTCAAATCAGTCTGAAACATTCCTGCACATTCAGGCTTGCCTACAGAAAGTCAGGATATCCATTGGGGCTTGCTTTACCTCACTTCGTCTCGTTCTTACTTCTTGCGGCCTTGTGGCTCCGAGGTGGGGCGGTCCTTTTTGGAATCAATAACTGAATCCTCATATCCTGGCGTGTTACTTCTCGGTATTTTGCTTTTGACTGAAACCAGACTCACATGTGGAAAACCACCTTACCCTGGAGAGGGCAGGGCCGAGGCATGGTGCGGCCTGGCGATAACCACAGGCACGATAGGACTAATGTTGTGGCTGTTATGTGTGTAACTGGCTTTTTCGATCGACTGCTGATATTACCTACCGGCCTGATCCACAAGTTTCTAGCGATCCCGAGTCATTGCTTCGTTGCTTGTTTCCACAGCCAGTCGTAAATCAAGCCTGGGTTTGCGTTCTTCAATTGTGGCCTACGATGGTGAGGAGGGTCCTGCTCCTCCGAAAGGACCTATGCAGACTCCCACTGCAGCTCGCACCGCATTGCACTGTACGTTGTGTTCCCCACATGTCATCTCAGAAACGGAACCCACAACCCGCAACTTTATGATGTTTGGCATTCCCGAGAGCGGGATTGCGCTGTTCCACGCTCTGCTCCTAAACGATAGGAGTGAACGTATGTCTATTGAGTTTATTGAATAGCAAATGAACGAGTCATTGCTGATATTCTTTCGACTAATCCGGGTGGATCTGTGTCGCTGGCGTGTGGGTTTGCCTTTGCCAGCTGGGTGTGGGCCAGCGTACTGTGAGTTCTTACCTTCGTTTCGTTGCTTAATCATTTGAGGCTCAGTGAACACTGTTTTCTAGCCTCGCCCATAATCGCCGCCTTTTGGCGAGACGGACTATGACTCGCGCTTCTACCCACTTTTACACACTTGCTGTGCTTTGTGTGCTTGAACTTGGTGGGTTCAGTCAGATTACATGGAAGGAGCGCGTTCATTCACCTCGCTTGTCTAGTGCAGCTGTTGCAATTATGGTACTAACTCGCACACGGCAAGGGTGTATAAAAGACGATTTTGACGTCCGTTGGGCTCGAGGAGCTAATGGAGGCTTGTCGATGGGCTTGTGTGTCACACGTACGTTTACAGTTTCTTTGCTCCTTTTTCAGCTGTCACGTCCGTCTATCAATAATTTAGTGGCTGCATCTGCTGCTTATGTCTACCTCCTGGCAGGACGGTAAGGGGAGGTGGGAAGCTGTCCGAGAGTCAATGTTACTCAATTTGATGGAGAATGGACACATTGTCCAACGATATTGAACATGTCAAACTCAGTGACCACGCTCAAACTGATCCTTGAAGATTATTTATTTGTTGAACCGAATCATGGCGACTTGTGTATATTACGAACTTGTAACTAGGTACGAAGCTTTACATATGATACATTACTTCAGATTTGTTGTCTTGATTTCTTTGAGGGCACGGGCTAGTCTACCCTCCATTCCGAGTTCACGTTTCATTAATCGAACTTCGTCCCGGTAAGAGAAGTCCCGTCATTTAACGAATGGCAGTAACCGTAACGTCGCTGTTGAAGACACCCTAGTTTTTTGAATAACTGAGCTTCCCGCCACTTCGTTCCGGTGGTACTTCCCTCGAGTGATGATACAGAACAGAACTTGCGCTATCAAAATAGATACATCATACGCATTTAAGTTGTCATTTTCGAAGACACCCCACAACTAATACCCGAGCTCCCCGAACTTTGTCTCAAGTCTGACCATCTCAGTTGGGCGATTGACTCAGGACTTTCAATGGACCATAGGCGCTTAAGCTTTTTCTTTTGTGCCATCCCAACTCCTGGAAGCTTGGACCGATTATAATCCCAAACGCCTTCTTTGCAAACACCCGGGCTTCCGACTTCGACAATCAGATCTTCAAGTCGAGCGACCATCCACGGACTCGTGAAAATGCATGATTCATGGTCGCTGTCGATCTGAGATGTTCTATAAGTAGCCTTGACGGTCGCATTTGCAAATCATTTTCAAAATACTTAAATCTGATATGCCTATGATGATCAGTGGTTATCTATCTTGATGCTGACGAGGCATCATCTCAGTTGAGGGGGGCCGAAGCAGGGACAGGGTTGGTGCTGACGTATGTGAGTATGTTTGTTGTAGTCAATCTGATCTTGTTGATCGTTGGGGTGAGCGCACCGCGAGTACATACTGGTCTCGTGTAAGAAATCGCCTCATCTGCTCTCTTGAGAGAAGTCGAAATTTTCGAAACTTGTGATTCTGAAACAGCTTGTAAGTTGACCCCCGGGAAGTCGTTTAGGAATGAATTGATTGGGATAGATTGGAAGTGATTTTATTGGAAATCCATACTTACGGGGATCATGATGTTGGCCGAACAGGATTCACAGGGGCGGGATGGAGGCACAGTCCCTGCTCCCTGGGGCGCAGTCGCAGATCATTTTGGGGAGCATTGGGATTCACCGAATTGGTTGAGAGTGCGGTCTTCGGTACTATTCTTGATGGTTGTTCTTGGTATAGGTCGACACAGAACGTGGTCTAAGATCGGTTGAATGAGCCCGAATCCGTTCAGTGGGTAGTCTCCCAAGCCACCCTACTGTAAATGTATAGCTGATGCGTGAGCATAAGCATCATTTGTCATGGAGGGTAGAAGCTATTCAGTACCCAGGCCACTCGAAGAGCATTGTTAAATTTTTACCCCCAGTCACGGAGCTGCCAAGGTGCTACAGCCTACTACCCACGCAGCCGGTGTCGTACGTCGACTCTGACACTCGGCTTTCAAGAGGGAGGGGTGGCGATGAAGAGTTGAATGCCTCGTGTCATTGCCACGAGCCAGCGTCAGTAAAGAACGTGCACCTCCACGTACCCGTTGCCGTTTATAAGGATGGCAGACGCACTTCTTGAGTATAATTAGGGTTTTTGAGCAGTTTATAGTGGGCATGTCAGCAAGTCAAGACGGCCTTTGAGCGATACTGTAACATTGTGTATGTACAGTTTCAGTATGAGAATTCGGCCAGGCCCAGGATAAGATTGTGAGAGGTTCGTCCAGGGTTCGTCGCTCAAATTGAAATACACGACAGAATGGTTTGCTTGGCGACCTCGTTAATAACGTTGAAACTTGGCTTCACGCATGAGGGGACCGGCGGTAACACGAACACAGTTTTACGTCATTCGGGGCTTTTGGAGTTTCGATTCTTCGAATAACGAACAGGACCAGACAGGGCCGCGTTTTCTGCCCAATAAACACAGACTGATGGGCGGAGGAGTCAAGCCGTGTCCGAGGGTAATGTGAAGGGATACCGGGGACACCGAGTCTGCGGATAGACTTGTAATAGGGTCGCGATTGGCAACAGGCGTTTTGGGGGTAACTGCCTGAGGACGCACAATCTGTCTCCATATGTAAGTAGGAATGTGAGATAGGATGCGGCCAAGTCCCTAAAGCCCGAGAAAAAATTGTAGTTGTTCGGGAGAGATGGAGGAGTGACTGGAGGAATGTAAGTATCGGGAGCGAGGAACGTGTTGTTTTGACATAGCCATGCCAACATCTCCAAGTCAGGTGAGATTTGAGTGTGTCTGATTTTGATGAAAGAGGAGGTCGTAGCCTTAGGTACCTTGATGGTTCTGGCTTCTAGTTGCGACAGATTCTCGTGATCCATAAGGAAACCATTGCGGGCTGGGACTCGAAAACGGAGGACGGCGGGGAGTTCGGCCAGAGCTGGACTGAAAAATATTTCCAAGTATCAAAGGCAGTGGAAAAGATATTAATCCAAGTAACTGAGCTGCTGAGCACAGGAATAAGCCACGCGCGCCCTTGCATGCTCGCTGTATTCCTGATCAATAGTCTATCAAGGCTTTCAACATCAATGGATCCTCAGAGAACCTCTACACTAGCCTATTCGAGCGGCACCCGAGTCTTCACGGGCGCATCTGAGGGTAGAGAGCTGAATGATGAGTTCATGTGTGGCTGGAAGGGGATTCGCGATTGTATTTGAGCTGAAATATTACAATCTCAGGTTGAGCGCGTTGTGGATGATTGGTCATGATCCGAAAATGGCATGAATTCCAGATGGGGCTGTATTAGGTAATCTCGATACGAATTTGGCTGGGACAGTTCTCGTCACTTCGTTGCCCATCATCGCCTGTTCAGCTCAGGCTCATCAAAGGCCTCTTTTATCTTCATCCAACGAGCTGTGGCTCTGCATTGCCATACGTCTCTCAGATTCGAAGGATATCAAGGTGACTGTCAATCGTAGATTCTTGGATACCGATTCATTTTTACAACAGAACAGCCAAAAGTAATATCAGGAATCAATAGGAATTAGGACCAAGCGTGGGGGTGGGCCTGGAAATGGCATTGTCTGTCTCTACCGATACGGACAATCATAATAGTGGAGGTGGATCAGCTAGTAACGTCTACGACCGACATCACCATCTCAATCATCATGGACAGCCAGACTTAACTCAGTGGAGTCATGAGAAGGGTTCTCCACTTGCCCAGGATCAGTTGGAAGCGGTACAACATCCTGTCTCTACGGAATCTTGGACAACTTTCGGCGTCCAAACCGAAAATCGTGCAAGGGCTGCCAGCAACCCAAACCCCAACACCAGGAGACCGAGTTTGAAGCTACATATTAACAATCATTATCCTCCCCAACAACAACGGCACCAGCAGTTACCCATGTCGGTCCTCCCAGCCCCCATTCCTCCACCTCGACCCGACCTAAACACCTTGAACCATGCCGCACTGCTGGCGAAACAATCTCACAATTACTTTTCCCCGCTTCAAAATGATCGCAGGTTGCCTTTACCTCATGTACCAGGTGCCACGGGTTATAGGCTTCCAGACCTGCATGCGCAGAACAACTCGAGGTCACCATCACCTCGCAACGTCGCCACCTCCACCACGCCATCGACTACTACCACATCTGGATTTACGCCGTCTCCCTTTAGTGGTGTTCAAGCGAAAGGCATGAACACGGCGAACACCACCAATTCAACTCCTTCGACAGGTTCTGCGTCTTCGAAACGAGGTGGCGGGTTTCAACTTCCATTTTCAACTCCCTCAGGGTCATCATCCTCTCCGAATCTCAATACCACTCTACCGGTGGTTGAAGAAGTTTTCCTTTCACCACAACTTCCCAGTTCTGCCGCTGCTGGTGCTGGAAGGAGACCATTGCCGGTCCCGCCACCACCATCGCGGCCTGCTTCACGGAATGCCAATCCCCCCTCATCGGTCACTACCCATACACCCATCGGACCGAGGGTGAATTCGCCACTCAGGAGTGCAC
Organism: Marasmius fiardii PR-910; assembly: GCA_014904975.1. NCBI lineage: Eukaryota > Fungi > Basidiomycota > Agaricomycetes > Agaricales > Marasmiaceae > Marasmius > Marasmius fiardii. The sequence goes on along the minus strand of MU128060.1, from coordinate 11,748 downwards.
CTGCGAGAGGGAATGAGCGTGGCCCTGGACAGGGTCACGCTAGAAGCAGCAGTGATGTGGAAAACGGATCGGAGTCTTTGTTTTATATCAGCAGAAAAGGAAAAGGCAGAGACCTCAACATTGAGATTTCCGGCCACTTAGAACCTCCAGATCCAGAGACGCTTCCCTACCATGAACGTTCCGAGAAATGGAGGGGCAAACAGAAGATGAGGGACCTTCCCAGTCCCACGTCACCCAGATCTTCTACCTCGCCTACTAGAGAGCGGACAAGCCCGGTCTTTATGAGCTCTGCATTCCCGACGACTACGAATTCGCATCTTGCTACTACTACTACCTCAATAACAACCACTGCAAGGCGATCCCCTGCTCATTCGCCTTCACTCCCCACCCTCGGCTCTTTTTACACACAACACCAGGAAGTTACCTCGAATTCGGTTCATGTATCTTCCGTTGGTCCAGCACCCCTCAATACAAGCTCTGCAATATCCTCCGATAACCTTGGCGTAGATTTAACCCCGTCGCTAATGTACAAGTCGCCTATTTCTGCTAAAACAACTGTAGCTAGCGGAGGAATCAGTAAAAGGGCAGGTATACGGAGGAGCGGGAGTGTCTCGAGTATTCGGAGCAATTCTAGTTGGAGGAGTAGCAAAAGTGGGCATTCGGTATCTGGATGGGCTGGGAAGGTTTTTGGTGGCGGGAGCAGTGCGAAACAAGAGGTGAGTGTAATGCTAAACTATGATTTCCCCCTTTCATCTTTCCATTTTCAATGTTCTTTTTTCAACTGCCTCTCTTTCATTTCGTCTCTGCACCATCTGCACATGGTTGCTGTCGTGGCGTTCATTAATCCACGCGGCCACTTTATGCCCTATCAATGATAATATACGCGGGAGATTTGCAGTTGCCTACCCGAAAAACACTGTTTCGTCACTGGGGGTTTGTCCCTCCATCCTTGGAGAAGCTCAATGCAACGCCCTTTGGCCATTTCTTATTTCACCTTTCGAGTCTTACACTGCCGTCCACTTGTTCCTGCGATTTACCAGTCGCTTCGGAAAATGTTCTTTATCCATCTCCAATTTTGAATTAGGATAATGAACTTCAAACTAATCATTTACAAATCCTCTTCCTCAAACACAGTCTCACTCGGCCAATTCGTCCCCTGTCGTTCCCGGACCTGCATTCGCCACACCTACCAATACGAGTTCTAACGGCCTCTTCAATTATGACAACAACTACAGTACCTATACGACGTCAGGCAATGCCTCCAATTCTGGTACTCCAAGACAACCGCCAACACCGAGGTTGCTCATCCCCACAACTCCGTCGTTTGTTCCGCCTCTACCGACTCATACCCAATCCCTTCCTACCATCAGCTCTCCTGTCACTACAAACGCCCGTTCACCTCTACCTCCAGTTCCTCCACCAGCGCAAGGCCAGACAACCCCAGTTCCTGCTATGCCGGGCACAATCTCCCGTCGTGGTACAAAACATAGAGGGGGGTATTTCGTTGCGAATAGGTCTAGCATGGAGAGTATCTCTTCTCTGGCAGTCAAAGAACAAGCAAATGGTTCCGTAGACTCTCTCGGATCTTCAGGATCTGGTTCGAGTGGCGGGTCTGCAGCTACCGTTGATGCGATCTCCCTTGAAAAGGAGCGAGAACCGTACATGTTCTATGAAGGTCCTGGATCTCATGGTACGAGCCAAGACAGTTTAAGCTATTCATCCAGCGGTTTACGGACGCCTTCTACACCCACACATACGCTTCCTTCCCTATTAGAAGGTGACATTGGTCATGCACATGCTGGATATGACGTCGACGATGAAAGGGTGTATATTGACGATGGATATGACGATCCTAGTCATGATGGCCATGGAGATGCGGACGTTTATCTGGAAGATGTTGTGGGAGACGTTGATCTGAACGATTTGGAAGACTTTGAGGCTGCCCCTGGAAAAGTTTGGGATGACAATGAATTCGAGACTCGTTGGTCCGGATTGGTGATTGGGGACGGGAAGGATGATAGTCCGCTGAGTCCGATGATTTATGCGAGGGATGATGAAGATGTAGATTCGGATCCGGAAGATTTGGGTGGGGCTATCTCTGCTTCCGCGACGCCGAGAGGGAAGGGAACGGACTCTACGGCTGTGATGGCTACAACAGTCACGGAGGGTGCTGTTGCCGATGGGTTCGTTTATGTCTCTGGCAGCGGTGGCAATGGTGGTGGGAGTCGTACAGTGTCGCGTTCGGCGACAGTTGTGACGGTCCCATCGAGACAGCCAAGTTTGGGTCGTTCAGCTCAACCTGCATCTTCTTTGCAAGTCGTTTTGCCTGGGGAGGTATTGGACGATCCAACTGATATATTAGGAGATGAGACAGAGATGGTGTTTGCTAGCCACACGTCGCCTGCGCGGAGACAGAGGGGAACAAGTTATGTTTTGGGGCTGGGTGGTCTAGATGATGATGAATCCGATGATGACGAAAGAGAGTTTGTGAGGGGGAAGTGGAGGAGGAGGAAACCTAGTCCTGAGATCGGTGCGATGAGAGTTTCCAGGGCTTCTAGCGTCGGTCCGTTGAGGAGATACCAATCTGAGGAAAGTATGATCTTGGGTGGTAGTGCTGATGAAGACGACAGGAGAGGGGCCCAGACTTTACCCGCGCATTCCGTTGATGCTCCGTTGAGGTTGACGCCAAATCGCTATGTAGAACCGGAGCCTCTTATGCCAGCCGATTTCAGTCATCGGTCGAGGTTGCATCAGGGACACTCGTCAATATCTATCCCACATAACATCAATTTCAATCCGAACAAGCCTCTTCCGCCTTCCGTATTCAATCACGAACCCGTGTTCACATCCGGACCTGGAGCGCTTGCTGGAGTTGGAGGTATACCTGGGCAGTTCCCTTACCTTCCTACTCGAAATTTGGAGGACTCGAGAACGCAAAGAGAGGCCGAGAAAGAACGAGACGAGAGTCACAGTATTCGGTCCACTCGTTCACGCAGGTCAAAACCCGACAACACGAAGAGGGGTTTGTCGGTGCCCAACCGGGACCAACCTAAAGAAGCTGGGAAGGAGCACGTCAGAAAGCAACTCGATAGTTTGGCACCAAAGCAAGTAAGCTATGACCTTTGGGTTGGGAGAGGGCTCGCTTCTACAACTCCTCCCGAGAAGAAGAAGGGAGTTCTGACAAAGGCTCAGATTTGATTTTTTTTTTCTGTTTCTGATTTGGATTTGAATGTTTCTTGGTTCTTTACGTATCCGAATGTGAGGCCCTTACCTTACGAAAGCTTTCTCCGTCTTTTTGATTTTGAGTATATAGAACTTTGCTTTTTTTTGATTTTTTTTTCTTTTTTTGCTTTATTTAGGATTCTGTTTACAATAATTATCTATTTCCGCACCATCCAAAAATCAAGGTACCAACTCATCTCGGATCTATAATCGCGACTCTACAAGCGTTATGTATTTTTACCTGGTTCTCTGCCGGTCTTTCGGTCGATCACTCACGTCGAACAACAAAAATCGCAACCGCATACCCCAACACTGGGCTCTTGATTTGTAGATATGTAGCTTTGTACTTGCCAATTTATAGTTAGGATTCATCGTGGGTGCGAGTGGCTGCAGTTACAAACTTCTTCCAGCGAACAGGTCTTTGGTGAAAATCCAAATTTGACGAGATGTTGGCCAAGTTCGTCACTGAGTGAGAGATCATATTGTTCTCTAATGTACATTCGTACATAATTTTGTGGTTTACCCCCTCCCCCTCTTCTTTACGGTCTCTGCTCTGGGACTTCCCGCGGATCCGAATCCTTTTTCTCCGTATCACCTGAGCCTTTCCGCCCTGTCGCCAACTCCACTCTTCTCAGAATCAAACACATCAAAATCTCAACCCCAGAAATCCCCAACAACGTCCAAATCCCCCTTCTCCACGCAAAAACGTACGCCCTTACAGCTGCGGCTCGTGGAGCGCTTCCTTCTGGGAACATATGAACAGTGTTCACCACATCGTTCGCATTGATGGAAATATTCAGGTTTGTGGTATACATCCCAACAGTGGGAGATTTGAAAAGTGCGTTTTGGAAGACGTTGTTGATGACTTTAGTCGAAAAAAAAAACAGTTGTCGAATTACTCTAATGTACAGTCGATTCAACGGAGAGAGCGGAAGACCGACCTGTTCCAATGGCCGCTACACCCAAGGTTCCGCCGAGCGTCGGTGCAGAAGCAATGAGAGCAGTCACAGTCGAGAGCTCGTCTGCTGGAACGCCAGCTTGGGCGATCACCATCGACAGTTGAGTACCCTTGGAGTGAATGCGTTTTCAGTCAGCATTACTGCTGACAAGGTTGCGAAACTCACCGATCCGAATCCAGCCCCAGCAATGAGCGTATACCCGACTATTCTCCCTAATGAACTGGTTTCATTGAGAGATGACATTAACCCCTGATGTTGAGTGAGTATTTGGTTGTGCCAGAAAACAAAGTGTCGACGGACCAAGCCAACAGGAAGCAATAACAGTCCTCCCGTGTAAACCAACCGGACATGATCAAACAAACGGGCCATTTCGTTGGTCACAGTGCTCGCGATGGCAGCCATGAAAAGGAACGGAATGATAAGTGCGGATGCGACGATGGTCGATAAGCCTATGACCTGTAGGAAAACTAGGGAAACATGAATGTACTTGAGCTATAGCGATACTTAAAGAGGCACGTACTGGGAAGATAAAACGTCTGATGGAAGCATCAGCAACTATATCAAGAATGAGCAAAATCCTCACAATCGCGAAAATATGGAAAAAGAGCAACGTTCGCATAACTAGGGCATACGTCATGGCGTCAATAGCTCCTACAGATCGTTCAGAAGCTTTACTTACCAACTGAGAGGGGAACGTTCCTCCATTCCCACTTGACAAACAATCTCGTGGGAGCCACAGGCATTTTAGCGTACTTCTCTGCGATCCAGAACAAGATGAACGAAACCCCAGAGGCGGCTATGAGACCTATAACCATCGGGGAATCCCACGAGGCGGTTTGTCCACCAGAGTTCAATGCGATTATGATGAAACTCAGAGCGGATACCAGCAAGAACATGCCGAAGAGGTCCACCTTTGTGAGTACATCTCGAAATGAGCGGATGGGACTTGGAGTTCGTGGTAAACGTAGTGCAAAGAAGAGGATTATAGTGACTGTCGAAAATTTGAAACAGTGGAAGGATTAGAAATGGATTGAGATGCGCGGTAGGTTGTGTCGGGCACTCACTGACTGGAGCAAAGGGCGCGTTTAGTAGGAACAGCCATCGCCAATTACCAGAGTTTGCGAGTGCACCACCGACGATTGGGCCTAATGAATCTGCAAAGATGAACACAACGTTGATCAGGTTCATATAAGAGGCGCGTTGTCTCTCGTGCGTAAGTTCTGTGGGATGAACACGAACCATCAGCCCAGATTTCGAAACTTGTAAACAACGGCGTACGTGTGATAACAATGCACGAGAGCGTCAGCAGTCCCGCCCCTCCAATGCCAGCAATCAAACGTCCTGCAATGATCTGCCCAAGGCCTTTGGCAGTGCCTATACGGTGTCACGAATGAAGTATAGCGCGAAAAACAAGCTCCAGCATACCTGAAATAATGTTCCCGATAACGAAGATCCACAACTCAATAATCAGCAATTTCTTCACGCCCACCGCATCCTGCCGGCATCGTTATTAACATCCTTTCTTGCTTGAAGAAACAACACCTACGGCAATTCTCCCGGTAATCGGTTGAGCGACAGTCGTTGTGAGAAGATACGCAGTCGAGATCCATGTGAGAGACCCTTTAATGTTCAAAGCTTCGCCGATGCTGGAAACGGATGTTGCTACTATTGTTTGTTCTGTAAATTATTCAGTAACGCCATAGATTCATTGACCTCGAGAAGATGTGAACATACCGATCGCGAACAAGAACATGGCGAGTCCCAGACTGTCAGTACAGTAATAACGCGTTTTGAGCGTTCAAAGGCGGATTGATTGCAACGAAAAGCACACCTAAAAAGAATAGCTGCGATTTTGAGTGCAGGCATGTTCTCGAATTTGGGAAATTCAGGTGAGTCTGGAGGTGAACTCAGTTCCTCTTCCTTCGTGCACTCGATTTTGTGGTCATTTTCTTGGAGTGTCGGAGCGGGTTCATCAGGAGTGCGTTGGACGATATCGATTGAGGACATTTACGCTCGTCCAAAGGCCTTGAGGCCTAGGGACTCTCCGCTAAAACCGATATTCATAGTGACTCGAAAGGGACCATGTGGATGCCCGGATTTACGTAAAGTAATTTCCAGCTTTAAATACTTAAATGTTCCGATTTGCCAGACATGTTTTTTCTCATCTGCCCTCTTACTCCTTGCCTCCCTTTCGGAAATCTACCAGACCGAATCCAACGACAACGTTTACCCCGCTGACGTACAGACTGCCTGTTCCGAGGAGTGTTGGCTTTCGTTCGTTAGATTTGGGGATCCGAACACGTTCAAGTTGGCAAGATCGTCGTACTGGCCTCGGTATATTCTTCCGAATTACTGGTGATAAACAAAAAAATATCTTACACCAAGATCCGGACAGGCAGTGGAAGTTATGTCAAGACAGAACCCGCAGAATGAGAGGAGATGCACGGTAGTTGGTCATAAAGCTGAGGGAGAGCAGAACTAGGTTATTCAAGCTATTGAAGTCTTGGTTTCGACAGAATTGGGAATGAGGTTATGCTGAAGGAAAGGGTTGGTCAAGGAAGAGGCCCGATCTTAGTCGCGAAGGCGCGAGGATTGCGCATTATTGCCCCATCATTCCCTGATTCCTCCCTATTACTCGTATCGCGTAGTCTACCTGAGGATATCAAACTTTCGAGGGATTCTGTCCTTATATGAGCCTGAGCATGATGGACGTTGTGAAAGGTATCAGAAATTCAGGGCAATGCAGTGTAACAGCTCATGAAAGCACGATTTCCGTTATTTGCCATCCACTCGAAAGTTGTCTCGCCATTCCGTTGGAGAGCACTCTGACCATGTTCGTCTTTGATAGAGGAGAAGAGATCTTGGGTTTGGAGATACTAGTAACAGGTGAACCCATGATAGGAGGCAAAAATGGTGTAAGGATGGTTTCCCGTTGCAATAACCTGGCGATGAGTTTGGGAGTGAGAGAAAGCACTGGGTGAGAGGGGGAGCTATCTGTAGTGAGAGGAAAGTAAGTCGTAAGAAGGAATGAAGGCAGTACTATAACTGACATTGAATCGCCCTCGCTGGTGACTGATACATGTCCAGTTTGGGAACTTTGCGTTTGGGTTTCGAGTCCTGTTCTTTTAAAGATACAGACGTCTGAGCTGCCGAGCCGCTGACCAGAGCTTCCGGTAGATCGTGAGCACAGTCATCCAGAGTCAACCGTAGGGAGGCATCGTTGATGATTTTTTTTATTTTGCGCGACCGAGTAGGGCGTTCGGTGGTAGCGAAAGGCATGACTGCGACGTGATGGATTGTCGTCTGAAGAGATAGAGAGCTAAGAGGGAGACAAGCTGTGAATTCATTCCAGCGACCGCAATTTATGGAATTTCTCGGTGGACCCTGTCTTGACTCCTTATTACTGTACCGTCAGGGGCTCGGGGGGACTTGTACTGGGGTGCAAGATCTGCAATTTGTAGGATAAAAAATGCTTATACGCATCGAATTCGATGAGCCAGTGGACGTGGAAGATGTGGTAGCGAAACTGATTCGGAGTACACACCTTGTCAACGGAGACATTTCATCGACGATCACCTCAACCCAAGTGGTTTTTGAAAGGGCGTGCAGGAAATGAACATCATGCTAGATGAAACGGAGCGTCGTGAACCCATAGTATTAGCAGAAAATTGAAATCGCTCGCTGACGGAACGCGTACTTCGTGTAAATGTAGTCACTCGGAGAGGTGAGAAAATTTTAAATTGCTGACAAGGAACGAAACATCATATACATCACGATACAATTCACCGAGTGGCTCGTAAATAAAGAGTCCAGCAAAAACCAAAATACGAATGTCCACTAATAAATAGCCCTCCAAACATCCTTCGCTGTTCTCTTAACTTCCTTCACCCTAACCTTCCCCTTCCTCAAAATCCTAACAGCCAATCGAGAACTCTTTCTCTCCCTCTCTCCTTGAATCCTACGACACAAGGCAGAATAAACATCCTCCTCCGTATCCTCTTCCTCCAAATCAAACTCTTTTTCAAGGATGGTATCCAAGAACCTAACTCCCTCCACCTCCGAATCCGATGCACAATCGTCCGAATCCGACAAATCGATAGAAACGATAGGTACAAACGACTTAGTAGACGTTGTTGACCCTCCTTTTCCTCTATTCATCTTCGTGATAGATCCTTTACACGGAGCCCCCAATGGAGTGGGAGGAGGTCTAGACCTGACACCAGTCCTTTGATACTCCTTGGAGGTAGAGTTAAATCTTGAAAGCGGTTTCCTCTCGGGGACGTATACGGTAGGTAGAGGATCGGATGGAGGAGGACCGATGTAGTGTGGGTTATCAACTATTCGTCCTCCAGGTATGGAGATCGTTGGTGTATGACAAAGATGATACGCTTCAGCCTGTGAAAAGAAGGGAAGTTGAGACGTATATTTTAGAGAGTAATCGAATGGATAACTTACTCTAGTCATTGGCTTTTGATCACGAAAAGATGATTGAGAGCGTGATTGAGAACGTGAGAGAGGAATAGCGAAGTGTGTCATTGTGAGAGAGATGCTGTTCCACCTTTCCACTTTAACGAAAGGTTTTTATACTAAAAAATCAGGAGCAGGATGAACTGAGACGGAGTCGCCACTCAAGTCGCTCGACGGCCAAGACTCACCCTGACTCAAAAACCCCCAAAAAACCTGTCTTACGCACCTCCGCCAGTCGACAAAAATTCCATTGGCTCTCGAGTGTCGTAGCCTCGTCCCTTTGCTTATAGTGAGCACTTTCCTTTGAAAACAGAGTGAATTGTATGTACCTGGCACAAAAACTCCAATCATGGTCGTGGTAGCGGTCAAAGGACAAGCTTATATTACATAATGCTCTCTTCTGTCCTCCATCCTCAAATCCTCGCGATGCATAGGGGAAAGGGGAGCTCTGCTCGACCCACACTTGACACTTATCTGCTGGCACTCCTTATCTCGTTCATTAGAAGCTCGGTGTTCGAACCTTGAATCCATGATCTTTCTCAGTAGTTGTACCCGAAGAGACTCAAGGGAAGTTCAAGCCAGCTTCCCAGCTCCTCCTTCGGACGTTCATTTCAGAATCAAGTTCAGTCGGAAAAGCGGAGAAAAAGCTTGGACAGAAATGGGCTATGTCCACCTGTAGTCCAGATTTAGACCAGTGACTTACGGCGCGATGTATCTGAAATTGGAACGGCGATATCTCTAATCCACTTCCCATGAGCTCTCAGCGCCCTCGCTATCACCGAAACATACCGTTCATGATCAGAAGTAGCATCAAGTATCTCACCCTTTCACTATGAGGCCCACATGACGCGAAGAGTGTTTGTATAAGAGGGTTAGAACAGAGTCGTAGCCCCGTTTCGACTTCAGCCCTCCGGTCATGTCGTCAGCAGCTAATAACAGGTCTGACAGCAGGACGGAGGACGAGAGAAGCTCCCACAAGGATGGCTCGAACAAGGACCAACGATTTACCGAGGATGACTTGGCTATCTTCCACGAACGAGAGTCTGGGAGAATCATATTAGACCCCGAGTGAGTGTTGATAATCCTTTCTCGTTTTGTATCCTTAATAGAGCTTATTTCGGAATAGAGAAGCTCGAATCGAGTTTGGAGAAGAATTTACCTCCCGGTTAAAATTAACCAAGGATGGAAAGACTATTTTGTGGCCTCAGCCCAGGGATGATCCAGCTGATCCTCAGAATGTGAGTTCTGCTTTTTTTTTCGTTGGCCTACACCTACATGCATGTTTATTCGTGTAGTGGAGCGATCGTAAAAAAGCACTTCATATTGGGATCATCACTTTAGCTACAGTCATTCCAAACTTCGATTCCTCCATTGGTAGGTGGAATTCGTTTCTGATCTTCGTTATGGACTGATTTTTTCAGGTATCGCAACCGTCTTCCAACTTGCGGAAGAATACAATACGTCGACAGGACATATTAACAATCTTACTTCCAAGTGAGCCATCCCTGTTGTTTTTCATTCTTCATCCAGTCTGAACTTCCCGGCCATCGTCTGACGCACCCCCCCCCCAGTTGGAGTATATTTTTGATAGGCAAGGCTACAGAACAGCAGTCAAAGATGAAGCAAAACTCACCTAATTCTCTCTAGGCTGGGGAGGTTTCCTCGAGTGAGTCCATTTCGTGTCCTTTTTCTCATGCTTGTAGTCACTAAAGGCTGTGGAAGTGTTGTGCGTGAGAGCAGTTTTGTTACTGCGTAGTGTATATACGAACACCTTCAACTCCTATAGATGTTAACGCGACGTTACGGACGGCTTTCCGTTCTTTTTTGGACTCAAGTTAACGAATGTTCCATCTCATTTTAGTTTAGAAACGCTGACATTCACGCGCAGGTCCTGGCTCTAGGATTCCTCGTTGGCGCTACGTTTGCTCCGACTTTGGAGGTATTTGCAGGTGAGGACAGAGGGTATAGCATTGCCGCTCGAGTTGATATCGTTAAATCAAAGCGATGCGCTGCTTGACTGGATTTTTCGGGTGAGAGTACTTCTGTCTTCGTTTTAGATGCCATTCTAAACCTATCCTAGGACATGCCCTCAGATCACTGTTAGTGTTAAACTTGATCCTTCCGATAGGCCGTTGGATCACTTCGTAATTAGGGTCTTTTCGTGATCAACGACATCTTTCCGTTCCATCTCCGGGCAAGAAAGGTCAAATCAGAGTCTCTGTGTTCCCCGAATCAGTGTGCTAAATGGGTTTAACAAAGATCGGGATATGGACTTGTGCAGAGGTTCTCGGTCCTCATCTCTCCCCTTTTGTGTTCAGCTTTCTCGTGGGCCGTATCAATTATCGTTGGGCGTGGGGGATTGGTTGTATGTCTTGGTTGGTTGTCTTACTTTTGATCGTGTTTTTCGTGGAAGAGACGTGAGTTTCCGTCTTACGTATTCTCCTTCGCCCCCTCTCTCTTCTACTCTCCCTAACCCTCCGTCTACCGCCGATCGGACTCTGCCAGGATATATGACCGGAAATTGGGCGTTAGTATCGTCGAGCCGGGATTAAAAGGTCGTGTCAAAGCACTGATCGGGATGAACGCATCCAAAATATCGAAGATGGCGCCTCCGTGGAGGGAAATTTTTATTGCTCCATTTGCTATCGTCTGGAGGCCACATTTCTTTGGTATATGTTTACTTGAGGTATTTATTCCGGTACCTTCTCAATTATCTCAACACAAACTTGGCCTCGTTATAGGCTATGGTATTTGGGTTCAGTATTGGTGTCAACGTACGTCAGGCTATAAGACGTAGATCATCCGTCGATAGAAGCTCACCGATGTTTTTTTTTATAGATCACCAATACTATCTTTTTCCAAAGCCCTCCACCGTTTGGATTCGGGTTTGAACCTTTCACAGTCGCCGGTATCTACGCGACGCCTGTTGTGAGTCCGTTCTCGGTTCATCTCCTCCGTCATCTTGTTTGGCCCCTTTCTTCAGAAGTTGTATACTGATGGCCTCCTTTCCCTCTCAGATTGCTGTTTTCGTTGGAGAAGTATTCGGACGCTACCTCAACGATTGGGTGATGTATACTACGGTGCGAAGGAACCAAGGCGT
>MU128059.1:0-30880 GCA_014904975.1 Marasmius fiardii PR-910 | reverse complement strand
GGCAAAACAGCAGAGAATAATGTCAAAACTCTCTCTGTTAATCTTAGTTAGGTACTGATTCAGACTAGATGACCATCGATACGGACAGATGTATGTTTAGCTACAGATTCAGGTATAATAATTAGGTAGATAGTATATAAGGGCTGGGGTTTTTGTCAGGAAAGCCCCAAGTTACCCACCCAGTCTTGCTGCTGTACCATGAGGGCAGTAGTAAGCAGGGAACTTCTATAGAGAGAGACACGAGAATAGAACAAGACCAGTCTTAACCGACTTGGTAGATTTGACTGCACCTGACTGTTTTAACTGAACTGTCTGACTGTCTGAACTGATTTGCTAAGTCTGCTGGGACGAAGCAGCTGTCTGTCTGTCTGGAGTGGAAGTCCATTGGGGACCAAACTCACTGTCTGTCTGTCTGTCTGTCTGTCTGTCTGTCTGTTTTGACTGTTCTGTCTGAACTTCTGAAGTAGTGTTTGACTTAGCCACTGGGCCTGTCGACCTTCTGAAGCTGTTCTTTGTGAGTCTGAAGTACCTGAGTTTTGCGATTGGCGCGTCTCCGGTTTCTGCTACTTACACCCCACCACCTATCTACCTATTCATAGTGTTTCCCTCCGCCTCTGAACCCCCTTCAGAGCGTAGTATAGGATCTGAAAGTCATCCAAGACCCAGTTCCGCACTTGATATTTTGTTCTTGAGTTAGCTACTGGCGGAACCTTCGATCAACGTCGAACCAGCTCTCGCATTACATACGCTAGACCTCAAGAGTGATTTGTTTGGTGTTTCTATAGTTTTAGGATTCTTGCTGTAGTACTTTACGGCGCTAGGACTTATATATCACACACTTCACCCTTACCCCATCTTAGACATTTTAGCGGCACTGAATCTAATGACCTCCAAGGCTGGTGATTGGGCAAACCAGTTCCTGGCCAAGTCAAACGACCCCACCAACGCCCATCCAATCTTCAATGGTAGATGGTCTGATTTCACCACTGCCTTTAGGGGCCACTTCTCCTCCATCGACGAGGAAAAGCAGGCATTGGCCAATCTCAAGGTCCTAAAGCAAGGACGGAATGAGTCTGTTTCTGATTATGCACAGACATTCACGGAGCTGGCAAGCCTCACCAAGCTTTCAGACTATGACCAGCGTCAATATTTTGTGGATGGACTCACATTGGAAATGCGGAAGCTGGTAGGATTGGCATCAGCAGTTGCCGAGACTGAGCCAAAGGACCTTAGCAAGCTCATTGCTAGGGCAAACAAGCTGGACATCAGTATCAACAACCCAGCTCTGAACATTGGGAGAGGAGGTACTTGAGCACACTCCAGCAGTGGAGGAGGAAGGGATCCAAATGCCATGGATGTCAATGCCACCTCGACCTTGACCTCAACTCAGAGGACTGGTACCAGGGAGGAGTTTTTGAGATGAATGAGGAATAGGTGTTTTGGCTGTGGCAGTCTACACCTTAAGAGGGACTGCAATCATGCATGAGGTGCTACATGCAGCTACTGTAAGAGGGGGGGTCATTTGGAACAGGTTTGCCAGGACAAGTTCATGGGAAAGGAAAGGGGAGGAGGACTAGCTGGAAGGGGTCACCCATGGATTGCAGCGACTAGTATGGAGGAAAACTTCTCACTCTTTGATGAGGAAGGGGGGAGCCATCAGTCTCAGAACGACTCCATAGTCACTGTTGCATCCACTTCATCCTCGATGCCCAATGACCCAACTACAGCTCTGGACAATCAGGGACAACTCACTGCCCAGATCACTCAGCTCAACAGCCTTCTGTCTGGCCTCAGCTCCATTGTCAACAAGCTGCAGGGTTTTTAGAGAGGGTTCCCGTCTCAGCCACAATGAGAGCATCCTAGAAGCCAAGTGTAGTATGCCCACCTTTGAACTATGATTCTAAATCTTCATGTACCATAAACTCGACCTGCAAATGTACACCTATATCATCACATTTCCGAGTATGCATGAAGATTGAGAATGGGAGACTACAAATGACAGTGGCAGCCATGGTGGATAGTGGAGTGACAGGCTTATTCATGAGTAGGAGGTTTGTAGAGGAGAAAAATCTATGGAGGCTTTGGTTAAAGAAGCCAATACAAGTGTTTAACATCGAGGGTACCCCTAACCAGGCAGGCAGCATACAGGAGTTTGCTCAGCTGGCAATAACAGTGGATGGATGTAAGCACTGGGTGGACTTTCTGATTACAGATTTAGATGAAGAGGACATGATACTGGGGTTACCCTGGTTGAGGCAGTTGAACCCAGACATAGACTGGTCAAGAGGGTTGCTGTTAATTAGGACTCACAGAGTAACAGTAGAGGACATACTAGATAGAGAAGCGGAAGCAATTGGTGGGACAACTCTTGGTGAAGGGGCACTAGAGGATACTTGGGACAACACAGTAAAGGAAACCCTGCATCAGGATGATGGACGTAAAGGGCAGGAGGAGGCAGAAGAGGAGAAACAACCACAACTCTGTGTTCTCAAGGCCAACTGAGCACTTTGTTGGAACTGGTTGAGGCAGGGAATTATTAAGGATGTGAAGGAACAGGTCTGGACTGTGGCAGGATACACTTACTCCCAACAACTCGCAGAAGCGGCACAGAAACTCAAGCTAAAGAAGACGTTTGAGGAGATGGTACCTGAGTATTAACGGGAGTACAGCAAAGTCTTTTTGGAACAGGAATCAGAACAGTTGCCGGCACACAAACCATGGGATCACACTATCAAGTTCACTCCCGGGGCTCCAGAATCGCTTTGTATAAAAATTTACTCCATGTCCCCAGTAGAACAGGAAGAACTTGACCGATTTATCAAGGAGAACCTATGGAAAGGGTACATCTGACCTTCCAAATGACCCATGGCATCTCCTGTCTTCTTTGTAAAGAAGAAAGATGGAAAGCTGCAGTTCGTACAGGATTATCGACGGCTCAACAAGTTTACAGTCAAAAACTGGACACCACTCCCACTAGTATCTGACATCATCAACCGACTCTGCAATGCGAAATACTTCACCAAGTTCAACGTAAGGTGGGGTTACAACAACGTACGGAGATGAATGGAAGGCAGGGTTTGCGACAAATTGAGGGCTGTTTGAGCCAACGGTCATGTTCTTTGGTCTTACCAACTCTCCGGCTACATTCCAGTCCCTGATGAACCTCATTTTTGCTGATCTTATTGCAGCAGGGAAGGTAGCAGTATACCTGGACAACATCCTGATTTTCAGTTCAGACTTATTGGAACACCATCACGTGGTTAAAGAAGTCCTCAAATGGCTCCAGCAGAATGACCTGTATCTCCAACCTGAGAAGTGCGAGTTCGAGAAGACGGAAGTGGAATACCTGGGTTTGCTGATAAGCGAGGGGAGAGTACATATAGACCCAGTGAAAGTAGCTGCAGTATGAGATTGGGCAACACCAAAATCAGTATGTGACATTCATGGATTCTTAGGATTTGCCAACTTCTACAGATGCTTCATTCGGGATTTCTCAAAGATCACATGCCCACTCAATGACTTAATGCACAAGGATGTCTGGTTTGATTGGGGAACACAGCAACAGGCAGCATTCGAAGAACTACGGATGGCATTTGTTTCTGCACCTATTCTCGCCCTATGGGATCCAGATAGACCAACTCGGATAGAGGTGGATGCTTCCAGCTATGCTACAGGGGGAGCCCTCATGCAACAGCAGGAAGACAGTACATGACACCCAGTAGCATACCACTCAGCTTCAATGCAACCGGCAGAAAGGAACTACCAGATCTACGATAGGGAGATGTTGGCAATCATAGAGGCCCTGAAGGACTGGCGTTACTTCTTGGAGGGTCTCTGTGATGAGTTCGAGATCGTTTCTGATCACAGTAACTTGGAATACTGGCAAACAGCACAGGACCTCACACGACACCAAGCTCACTGGTCCCTCTACCTATCCAGGTTCAATTTCTGGCTGGTACACCATGCAGGGAAAAGCAACACTCAGGCTGATGCACTATCGCGAATGTCACATCACCGCATTCAAGACCACGAGGACAATTGGCAACAGATTGTGCTTTCACCTGACCGATTTCACAAGATAGCTGCCTCTACCCTGGTCAATCCCCTGGAAGGACGGATCCATCGGGCATCAGAAAGAGAAGCGGAGGTACTAGAAGGATTGAAGAAGCTGAAGGAGGGAGGCCTGAAGAGACTTGCAAACAGATTACCAGAATGGGAGGAGGATAATGGTTTGGTGTATCATCATGGCAGAGTCTATGTACCCCCAGACAAGGAACTACGACGAGATGTGCTCTGGCAGTGTCATGACTCCCCATTGGCAGGACACCCAGGACTTCATGCAACGTACGACTTGGTAACATCTTACTTCTGGTGGCCAACAATACGGTCATTCACTGAGAAGTATGTGGAGGGTTGAGTGACACTTGCACACAGAAAAAGCTACAGTGGCATCCATGGGTGGTAACTCATCCACTGGACATACCAATGGGGATTTGGGAAGAGGTAGGGGTAGATCTGATCACCCAGTTGCTGAAGTCGGATGGATATGATGCCATCTTGGTTTGCACAGATTTGTTCAGCAAGCAGATTCACGCTCTTCCCTGCATGACCAGCATCACTGCAGAAGAGGTAGCAGACCTCTACTACTGAGAGATCTTCTGACTCCATGGACTACCACTACGCTTTGTGTCCGATCGAGGTCCCCAGTTTGCAGCAATGGTTATGAGGAAGCTCCTCAAGCGACTGGGTATCAAGAGCGACTTAACATCTGGATATCACCCACAAGCAAACAGACAGACGGAGCAGGCCAACCAAGAGGTCAAAAAGTACCTTTGACTGTATGTGGAGAGGAGGCAGACAGACTGGGTGAAACACCTACCAATGGCAGAGTTTGTTATCAACTCCAAGACGCACTCTGCACACGATCTCTCTCCATTTGAGGCAGTATATAGATACCAACCTCTCTTCAACATTCTGGTGGGACAATGTACAGGATGGAGGGACGTAGACGAACAAATTGAGATGCTGAAGGAGCTGCAAAAGGACACTAGAGCAGCATTGGAGGCAGTGAAGAAGGAACAGAAGGCGGCGTATGAGAGGGGGACGAAGGGGGCTCACTTGTTCAAGGTTGGAGAATATGTATGGTTGGACGCCAAGGATATTGACCTGAAGACACCAAGTCGCAAGCTTTCAGATCAACAGCTAGGGCCATTCAAAGTACTGGAATGTGTAGAGGATCTGGACTACCACTTGAAGCTTCCCTGGAGACGACATCGAATTCATCCAGTCTTTCATGTCAACAAACTGTCCCCTTGGTGAGGCAACGAAATCAATGGAGACTGACCCACACAACCTGGACTGATAGAGTTAGAGGAGGACAGAGCAGTAGGAGAGTACAACATGGAGAAAATTCTCAATAGCAGGATCCACCAAGGAAAGTTACAGTACGAGGTGAAATGGGAAGGCTGGGATGGAGGACATATTTCCTGGGAGGCCAGCAGAAAACGTGGCAAATGCTCAGGAACTGGTGGAGGAGCTCCATGCAGAGCACTCAGATGTGGTGGGGAAGTCAGATGTACTGGTGCCAAAGAAGAAAAAGAAAAAGTCAAAGCGATAGCCATTGAGGATGATAGTCTTAGAAGGGGGGTAATGTCACAAAGTACATACTATTTTCATTTACCTTCCTACAATCTCTTTTCCTTTCACTATGATACATGCCATCATTCTTGTTTTATCCCTGGATCCTATCTTCTACCTTTATTCCACTGCATTCTATCCCTTTCCACTACGTTCTATTAGTTTCCATATGATACAGGTCACAACATCATAGGTCACATGCCAAGTAGTATATATAGGCCAGCTCATCACCTAGTCCCCCATCTTGACCTCTTTGTCTTGGGACTAGGTGCATATTTGTACTCTGTAGGATACTGGGCAGTATTGATCATCTTTGTCTTGGGACTAGTCTTTGACTGTCGAGCCTCTGCTCCAGTCTCTGTGTGTTCACTACTGGCACTTCACCACACAGATTGGTTGGCTCTCTCAGTCACTCCATCAGTCTGTGGATGGAATGATGTTGACATGAGCTGTTTGGCACCCAAGACCCAGTGAATTTCTTTCCACTATATCAAAGTAAACTTAGGGTCCCCGTCAGAAACTATCGAAGACAGCAGACCATGTAGTCTCACGATCTCATGGATATACATCAAAGACAGGTTGGTAGCTGTGCTACTGGTATGACACAGGATCAAGTGAACCATACTAGTAAGTTGGCATATGACTACCCAAAGGTAGTTGAATCCTTTTGTCTCAGGAAATGGGCCAATAAAGTCCATACCAATAGACTGCCAAGGGTGAGTCGGTATGGGTAACAGATGTAGCTTTCCTGCAGGTGCATGCATGCTCGTTTTCGACCTATTACATGGCTTACACAACTTACAGAATTTATCAGTCATAGAATATATTCCAGGCCACCAGTACCAGCAACGAATGTAGTCGGCAGTACACTGTGGCCCAAAATAACTGACAATTTCATGCCCAGTCTCAAGAATCTGAGTGTGCATTGATGGTGTGTGAGTTGGGAATACTGGCACACATAGTACACATTCACCTGCAAGGTTAGTGGTCCAAATTAATTTCGTGGTTTCATTCCAAATAAATTGGGGGTGATCCTCAGGTTTGGCAAGTATCCGTTTGAATAATGGGTCAGAATGATAGCAGGTACATATTCTATTCATGAACTCAGGCTCCACTTCGAATTCAGTTCATAAGTTAGGGCCTGATGCTCAAGAATCGAGTAGTGTAGGGTTGATTATGGGCGGAACAGTGTATTGCAGTAAGTCTAGTTCACAGTTGGCCTCAAGTGCAGCAGCTTCAAGTTCTCGTGGTTCAGGGACATCCCTCAGTTCACAGGAGGCTTGAAAACTCTCAACCATTTCAATGAATTCCTCTTTTTGGCCAAGAGGTAAGTCCTCACAAAGCTTGTCAATGCGGACGTCTGCACTCACATATTCATTAGATGAGTGTTTCTCATCCCAATTGTCAGACTCATAATACTGTGATAGGATATCAGTGCCACAATTAGTTACACCTTTTATATAGGTAATGTCAAAATCAAATCTGGCCAGAAACTCCATCCATCTCATCTGACAGCTGGATAGTTTCTTTTGAGTCTTAAAGAACTCAAGTGCATGATGGTCAGTTACTACATGAATCCTGTAGCCAATCAATTTATCTTGCCACTTTAGGAGTGCTTCAAGGATGGCTCAAGTCTCTGTTTCAAACACACAGTAATTTTGCTGGGCCTCTGTGAATTTTTTCGACATGAATCCAGTGGATCAGCATGTCTGCTAGGTAGGTCCTTGACTGTACATCGCTCCCATGCCAGATACTGAAGCATCACACACAACCCAAATAGGTTTGTCACTATTAGGGTGAATAGGCTTCAAAATTGGAGTTCTGCAGCAGAGATCCTTGATGTGTTGGAAGCAGACATCATGAATCGGCCACCAAAAGAATGGCTGATTGTTTCTTGACATCTCAGATAGAGGTGTCGTATAGGCAGATACATCAGGTAAGAAATGCTGTAAATAATTCACTAATCCAAGAAAGTTCTGAACATCATTATAGTTCCTTGGCATTCTCCATCCCCTGATTCGTTCTAGTTTATCAGAATCAGCATGTAAGCCACGGTCGTCAATCTTATGACCAAGGCAATCTAAGCTCTTGGTGTACAACTCTACCTTACTAGCTTTAAGGTAGAGGTGCTGCTCCTTAAGCCTTTCGAAGACTAGGCATAACTGTTCTTCATGCTCTTCAATTGTATTACTGAACAGAAATATATCGTCCAAATAGACATGCATAAATTTCCCAATGTAACCTCGAAAGATATGGTTCATTAGGCATTGAAACATCGAAGGTGCGTTAGTATCACCTTGTTGCATGACTTCACTAATGAAGGTACTGATAATAGTTGAAAATGTGGTCTTCCAAACATCCTCAGGTATGATTCTTACCTGTTCATAGGCATCAGAAGATCTATCTTAGATCTATACTTTGCTCTGGCTACCTGCATCCAAACTTGGTCTTGATCTGGCAAAGGTGTAATGTTTTTCATGGTGTTACTATTCATTTTCCGGCAATCAACTGTGGTTCAAAGTTTCCCATCTTTCTTTGGAATACACAGCATAGGTGCAGCTTGAGGTACAGTTGCTGGTTTCCACCACCCAGCTTGTTCATATTGGGCAATTTTCTCAGCCAACTGTCCTCACAACGAATCAGGATATCTAGGCATGTAATACCAATACTTTTTATTGGGGTCTATGAGCGGAATGGTGTGATTGATATCATGCATGGGAGATAATTCTTCTGGTACACCTTGCATAATGTCACGGTACTGGTTTAGCCACTGTTCCCATAGTCTCAGAATATCAGCAGGAGTTAGCAGCATTGAATTCTCAACTTTGTGAGTGTCACAAAGTGTGTACTATTTTCGTTTACCTTCCTACAGTTGTAGTGAAGTGCCAGTAGTGAACACACAATAACTGGAGCAGAGGCTCGACAGTCGATAACTAGTCCCAAGACAAAGATGATCAATACTGCCCAGTATCCTACAGAGTACAAATACACACCTAGTCCCAAGACAAAGAGGTCAAGATGGGGGACTAGGTGACGAGTCGGCCTATATATACTACTTGGCATGTGACCTATGATGTCATGACCTGTATCATATGGAAACTAATAGAACGCAGCAGAAAGGAATAGAATGCAGTAGAATAAAGGTAACAGATAAGATCCAGAGATGAAACAAGAATGAAGTTGTGTATCATAGTGGAAGGAAAAGAGACTGTAGGAAGGTAATGAAAATAGTACACACTTCGTGACAACAGTCTCTTTTCCTTTTACTATGATACACGACATCATTCTTGTTTCATCCCTGGATCCTATCTTTTACCTTTATTCCACTGTGTTCTATCCCTTTCCACTATGTTCTATTAGTTTCTGTATGATACAGGTCATGACATTATAGGTCACATGCCAAGTAGTATATATAGGCCGACTCGTCACCTAGTCCCCCATCTTGACCTCTTTGTCTTGGGACTAGATGTGTATTTGTACTCTGTAGGATACTGGGCAATATTGATCATCGTTGTCTTGGGACTGTGGTGAAGTGCCGGTAGTGAACACACAAGGCTGGAGCTGAGGCTCGACAGTCAACAACTAGTCCCAATGACAAAGATGATCAATACAGCCTAGTATCCTACAGAGTACAAATATGCACCTAGTCCCAATGACAAAGAGGTCAAGATGGGGAACTAGGTGACAAGTCGTTCTATATATACTACCTGGCATGTGACCTATGATGTCGTGACCTGGTCATGCGGAAACTGATAGAATGTAGCAGAAAGTAACGGAATACAGTGGAATGAAAGTAGAATCAAGAGATGAAACAGGAATGATGTCATGTATTGTAGTGAAAGGAAGAGAGACCATAGGAGAATAAAGAAAATAGTACACACTTTGTGACATTACCCCCCTTCTAAGACCATCGTCCTCGATGGTTATTGCTTTGACTTTTTCTTTTTCTTCTTCGGCACTGGTATGTCTGACTCCCCCACCACATCTGGGTGTTTGGCATGGAACTCCTCCACCAGTTCTCGAGCATTTGCCACGTTTTCTGCTGGCTCCCAGGAAATATGTCCTTCATCCCAGCCTTCCCACTTTACCTTGTACTGTAATTTTCCTCAATGAATCCTACTGTTGAGAATTTTCTCCACGTCGTACTCCCCTACAGCTCTGTCCTCCTCTAATTTCATTGGTCCAGGTTGTGACGGTCGTTCGCCGTTGATATCATTGCCTCGCTAGGGAGAGAGTTTGTCAACGTGAAAGACTGGATGGATTCGGTGTCGCCCCCAAGGGAGCTTCAAGCAATAGTCCAGATCTCCTACACGTTCTAATACCTCGAATGGCCCTAGCTGTCGATCTGAAAGTTTGCGGCTTGGTGTCTTCAGGTTGATATCTTTGGCGTCCAACCATACATATTCTCCAACCTTGAATACATGAGCTTCCTTCTTTCCCCTCTCATATGCCGCCTTCTGCTCCTTCTTTACCATCTCCAGGGCTGCTTGGGTATCCTTCCGCAATTCCTTCAACACCTCAATTCGCTCGTCTACGTCTTTCCGTCCTGCTCGTTGTCCCACTGGGATGTTGAAAGGGGGTTGATATCCATATACTGCTTTGAATGGGGAGAGATCGTGTATGGAGTGGGTTTTGGAGTTGATGACGAACTCTGCCATTGGAAGGTGCTTTGCCCAGTCCATTTGCCTCCTTCCCACATATAGCCGAAGATACTTCTCCACCTCTTGGTTGGCCCGCTCTGTCTGTCCATTTGCTTGGGGGTGATATCCAGATGTCAAATCGCTTTTGATACCCAGCTGTTTGAGGAGCTTCCTCATAACCATTGCTGCGAACTGAGGACTGCAATCCGACACAAAGCGTAACGGTAACCCATGAAGTTGGAGAATCTCCTGGTAGTAAAGGTCTGCTACCTCTTCTGCGGTAATGCTGGTCATGCAGGGGATAGCATGAATCTGTTTGCTGAATAGGTCCGTGCAAACCAAAATGGCGTCATATCTGTCTGACTTCAGCAATTGAGTGATCAGGTCTACTCCTACCTCTTCCCAAATCCGGTACATCAAGTGGGTGAGTCACTGCCCATGGGTGCCGTTGTAGTTTCTTCCATGCACAGGTGTCACAGCCTTCCACATACTTCTCCATAAATGACTGTATCATTGGCCACCAGAAGTAGGATGTCACCAAGTTGCATGAACTCCTGGGTGCCCTGCCGATGGGGAATTGTGACACTGCCGGAGCATGTCTTGTCACAACTCCTTGTCTGGGGGCACATAGACTTTGCTGTGATGGTATACCAAACCATTATCCTCCTCCCATTCTGGTAGTCTGTTTGCTAGCCTCTTCAGACCTCCCTCCTTCAGCTTCTTTAATCCTTCCAGTACTTCTGCTTCTCTCTCTGACGCTTGACGAATCCACCCCTCCAATGGATTGACCAGGGTGAAAGCAGCTATCCTGTGAAACCGGTCTGGTGAAAGCACGATCTGTTGCCGGTTGTCCCCGTGATCTTGAATCCAGTGATGTGACATCCTCGATAGTGCATCGGCCTGAGTATTACTCTTTCCTGCACAGTGAACTAGCCAGAAGTTAAACCGAGATAAGTAGAGGGACCAGCGAGCCTGTTGTTGTGTAAGATCCTGTGCAGTTTGCCAGTATTCCAAGTTACTATGATCAGAGATGATTTCGAACTCATTGTGGAGGTCCTCTAAGAAGTAGTGCCAGTCCTTCAGGGCCTCTATGAGTGCCAACATTTCCCTGTCGTAAATCTGGTAGTTCCTCTCTGCCGGTTGCATCGAAGCTGAGTGATATGCCACTGGGTGCCATGTACCATCCTCCTGCTGCTGCATAAGGGCTCCCCCTGTAGCGTAGCCAGAAGCGTCTACTTCTATCCGAGTCGGTTTGTCTGGATCCCATAGGGCAAGAATAGGTGCTGAGGTGAATGCTGTCTGTAGTTCCTCGAATGCTGCCTGTTGCTGTGTTCCCCAATCACACTGGACATCTTTGCATGTCAAGTTGTTGAGCGGGCGTGCAATCCTTGCAAAATCCTGGATAAAGCATCTGTAGAAATTGGCAAATTCTAAGAATCCCTGAACATCGCATACTGACTTCGGCGTTGCCCAATCTCGTACTGCCGCTACCTTCACTGGATCCATACGTACTCTCCCCTTGCTTATCAGCAAGCCCAGGTATTCCACCTCTGTCTTCTCAAACTCGCACTTCTCGGGTCGGAGATACAGGTCGTTCTGCTGGAGCCGTTTGAGGACTTCTTTAACCATGCGACGGTGTTCTGATAAGTCTGAACTGAAAATCAGGATGTCATCCAGGTATGCCACTACCTTCCCTGCCACAATAAGATCAGCAAAGATGAGGTTCATCAAGGATTGGAATGTAGCTGGGGAGTTGGTAAGACCGAAGAACATGACCGTTGGCTCAAACAGCCCTCAATTTGTCGCAAACCCTGCCTTCCATTCATCTCCCTCCTTAATCCATACATTGTTGTAACCCTACCTTACATTGAACTTGGTGAAGTATGTTGCATTGCGGAGTCAGTTGATGATGTCCGATACTAGTGGGAGTGGTGTCCGGTTTTTGACTGTAAACTTGTTGAGCTGTCGATAATCCTGTACAAACCGTAGCTTTCCATTTTTCTTCTTTACAAAGAACACTGGGGATGCCATGGGTGACTTGGAAGGTCGGATATACCCTTTTCGTAGGTTCTCCTCGATAAACCGGTCAAGTTCTTCCTGTTCTACCGGAGACATGGGGTAGATTTTTGTACGAAGTGACTCTGGGGCCCCAGGAGTGAACTCGATAGCATGATCCCATGGCTTATGTGCTGGCAACCATTCCAATTCCTGTTCCGAGAAGACCTTGCTGTACTCCTGGTAGTGATCAGGGACCATCTCCTCAAACGTTTTCTTCGGCTTGAGTTTCTGTGCCACTTCCGTGAGTTGCTGGGAGTAAGTGTACCCTGCTGCGATCCAAACCTGTTCCTTAACATCCTTAATAATCCCCTGCCTAAGCCAATTCTGATGAAGCGCTCAGTTGGCCTTGAGGACACAGAGTTGTGGTTGTTTCTCCTCCTCTTCCAGTACTGTCTTCACCTGTTCTCTACCTTGTCCTGATGCAGAGTTTCCCTCACTGTGTCATCTCGAGTATCCTCTAGCACCTCTTCACCAAGAGTCATTCCACCAATTGCTTCCCTTTCTCTATCTGGTGCATCTTCCACTGTTACCCTGTGGGTCCTAATCAATAGCAACCCTCTTGACCAGTCTACCTCTGGGTTCAACCGCCTCAACCAAGGTAATCCCAATATCATGTTCTCCTTGCCTAGATCTGTAATCAGGAAGTCTACCCAATGCTTATGTCCATCCACCGTTATCGCCAACTGTGCAAACTCCTGTAAGCTGCCTGCCTGGTTAGGGGTACTGTCGATATTAAACACCTGTATTGGCTTCTTTAACTGAAGCTTTCGCAAATTTTTCTCTTCTGCAAACCTCCTACTCATAAATAAGCCTGTTGCTCCACTATCCACCATTGCCGCTGCCATTGTTTGTAGTCTCCCATTCTCAGTCTTCATGCGTACTCAGAAATGTGATGATAAGGGAGTAGATTCATGAGTTGTGTTAATAATACATGAAGATACAAGGTCATAATTTGATGAGGGGCATACTACAATTGGCTTCTGGGACACTCTCATTGCAGCTGAGACGGGCGTCCTTCCTAAAAACCCTGCAGCTTGTAGACGATGGAGCTGAGGCCAGCCAGAAGGCTGTTGAGCTGAGCGATCTGGGCAGTAAGCTGTCCCTGACTGTCTAGGGCTACCGTCGGGTTGCTGGGTGCCTGGGATGAGGTGGACACAACAGTGACCACGGGGTCGTTCAGAGGCCAGTGATTCCCTCCTTCCTCATCAAAGAGCGAGAAGTGCTCCTCTACGTTAGTTGCAGCAATCTGTTGGTGACCTCTTCCAGCTAGTCCTCCTCCCCTTTCCTTTCCCATGAACTTATCCTGGCAGACCTGTTCTAAATGACCTGCCCTCTTGCAGTAATTGCATGTGGCACCTTGTGCCTGATTACAGCCCTTCTTGAGGTGCAGGCCACCACAGCCAAAGCACCTATTTCTCATTTGTTGCAAGAACTCCTCCCTGGTGCCAGTCCTCTGGGCCGAGGTCGAGGTGGTATCCACATCCATAGCATTTGGATCTCTTCCTCCTCTGCCATTAGCCTGTGCTCAAGCACCTCCTCGTCCAATGTCGAGAGCCGGATTGTTAATGCTGATGTCCAGCTTGTTCACCCTAGCAATGGGTTTGCTAAGGTCCCTTGGCTCTGTCGTGACAACTGCTGCTGCCAATCCTACCAACTTCTGCATCTCCAACGTGAGTCCCTCTACAAAGTATTGCCGCTGGTCGTAGTCCAAGAGCTTGGTGAGGCTGGCCAGCTCCGTGAATGTCTGGGCGTAGTCGGAAATGGACTCATTCCGTCCTTGCCTCAGTACCCTGAGGTTGGCCAATGCCTGCTTCTCCTTGTCGATAGAGGAAAAGTGGCCCCTAAAGGCGGTGGTGAAGTTGGCCCACCTGCCATTGAAGATCAGGTCGACATTGGTGGGGTCGTTTGACCTGGTTAGGAACTGGTTCGCCCAGTCGCTGGCCTTGGAGGTCATAAGGTTCAGGGCCACTCGGATCTTTTTTGGGTCATTATTGACCAAGTCAGACTGCTCCCTGGCCCAGTTATCAAACTGGTTCAGCCATCGTCTAGCATTGTGGCCCTTCTCTCCCTTGAATGCCTTGGGTTTACTGATGACGTCCTTGGAGCGAGTTGTCTGTGTTAGCAGGGCATTGGTGATGGTGTTTAGGCCTTCTAAGAGGTGAGCGAGTTGTTCGTTATTCATGGTTACAGGTGGGATAGATGGGGATAGGGGGAGTTCACGAGATACCGGTAGTAATACGGGTGCGGGAGAAGTTGTGGGGGAAGTACATGATGCAGGATTTGATATAGGCCTAGAGTATTGACCAATGTGGTAAAACGTCTAAGATGGGGTAAGGGTGAAGTGTGTGATATATAAGTCCTAGCGCCGTAAAGTACTACAGCAAGAATCCTAAAACTATAGAAAACACCAAACAAATCACTCCTGAGGTCTAGTGTATGTTATGTGAGAGCTGGTTCGACGTTGATCGAAGGTTCTGCCAGTAGCTAACTCAAGAACGAAATATCAAGTGTGGAACTGGGTCTTGGATGACTTTCAGATCCTATACTACGCTCTGAAGGGGTTCAGAAGCGGAGGGAAAACACTATCAATGGGTAGGTAGGTGGTAGGATGTAAGTAGCAGCAACCAGAGACATGCCAATTGCAACTTGGGTACTTCAGACTCACAAAGAACAGCTTCAGAAGGTCGACAGGCCCAGTGGCTAAGTCAAACACTACTTCAGAAGTTCAACAGAACAGACAGAACAGACAGACAGATAGACAGACAGACAGTGAGTTTGGTCCCCAATGGACTTCCACTCCAGACAGACAGACAGTTGCTTCGTCCCAGCGGACTTAGCAAATCAGTTCAGACAGTCAGACAGTTCAGTTAAACAGTCAGGTGTAGTCAAATCTACCAAGTTGGTTAAGACTGGTCTTGTTTCTATTCTCATGTCTCTCTCTATAGAAGTTCCCTGCTTACTACTGCCCTTGTGGTACAGCAGCAAGACTGGGTGGGTAACTTGGAGCTTTCCTGATGAAAACCCCAGCCCTTATATACTGTCTACCTAATTATTATACCTGAATCTGTATCTAAATATATATCTGTCCATATCGATGGTCATCTAGTCCGAATCAGTACCTAACTAAGATTAACAGAGAGAGTTTTGACATTATTCTCTGCTGTTTTGCCCAGAAGTTGGATGTAGAAATTAATATCCTCCTTCTCGATCATTCAGCATTTGTATTTCCTGTTTCCAGGGTGGTCCCCTGGGTTCTATACAGTTCCGAAGCAGGCTGTTTCTCCTCCCCAGACCCTATATATGTTCCTGTGCAGATGGTTTAATTCCATCCTCAATTCCGAACCTCTGACTAAAGCCTGAGGTTCCTCATTTGTCCCCACAGTTGTGAGTCCGTTCTCCAATCTTATACTACCATTATTCCTACTTCAGAAGACCAAGCTGGGTGCTCAGAAGTAGACGGTAGACCTGACGACTGACCAGTTAGGTCGTAGGTATCCACCCCCTCGGTTGGGATATACTCCCATAATTCCGAAGTCGATCAGCTTCCGTTAGGGTGACAGGTGAGTTAGCCCATCCCTATCAGTATAATCGATTCCTCCCCTTCTTCTTAATACTAATTCAGACCCTTCGTTCTGTGTTTAACACCCTTTAAGTAGCCTTTCCTCCTCCCCTGAAGTATTCCAGTACGAGTCCCAGCCACAGTATCGGTGTTCTCCGTGTTCTAATCAGCGGCATCTATTTCCCGACTGATTTCTAAGCTCCAGTAGACTTGTGCTGAAGGTCGGATCCTAGCTCTGAAACTCGGGTTCAAGGTCTGCCAGCCAGGCACCTGCAGTAGTCATTTCGGGTGACCTCTGGAAGTGGCTTCTGCCACTTCCCTTGTGATTCCGAAGTGGTCTTTGCCATCTCCCTAAGTTCAGAAGTCGTTGTTATTCGCGTTAAGTCCGTTCAGAACTTCCCACTCTCTTTAACAGTAGTTTTATCTTGTCGTTACTACCCTTGGTATGGTTCTACACGCTTCCATAGCTATCTTTTGTGCATCACCAAACAATAGCATAGGCTCAGAAGGCTTCCTACATGTTTTGGAAGTTGCTAACCCTCAGTCCTGTGGAATCCCATACTACAGTGTTTTCTTCTGAACACATGTAACATGTTTCCGAAGGTGAGTCCTTTTACTAGCAGCTCGGGCCTCACTCTAGTACTCAATATTCCCTTAGTTCTCATAGTAATAATAGGTTATTATTACTCAGAAACTGCCAAAATGTAGAGAAATAGGTAACATCTCTAAAACAGCCGCAATAGCGGGACCCAGGCCTAGAGTGTCCGGGGGTCCTGGATAAACTGGGGGTAACTGGGCGGACTGGAAGTGGGGATGGTGGTAATGGTGGAAGTACAGGGATGAAACGGTCAAATTCGAGAACACTACTGTTGTTGTCGGTTAAGTTGTGCAGTTTGGAGATAGAGTTTGCAAGTGCGTTCAGGCACTGGTTTTGGTCACAGCTGGCCCACTCTCTGTTTGTGGTTAAGTGTACGTGTTCGTTGTCGGTAATGTCGTATGCATGCGATAGTGTGGAGCAGTCAGTTTTCTCCTGTTCGGATTCTTCTTCAGAGTCAGGTCTTGATGCGCTGAATGTTGGAGACATGGCGGAACGGTACGGCCTGCAGAGACAGCCTTATTGGAAGGGTGCCTGTGCAGTAGAGAATCTTGACCTAATGTGGTGAAGCACCGGTAGTGAACACACAAGGCTGGAGCTGAGGCTTGACAGTCAACAACTAGTCCCAATGACAAAGATGATCAATACAGCCTAGTATCCTACAGAGTACAAATACGCACCTAGTCCCAATGACAAAGAGGTCAAGATGGGGAACTAGGCGACAAGTCGTCCTATATATACTACCTGGCATGTGACCTATGATGTCATGACCTGGTCATGTGGAAACTGATAGAACGTAGCGGAAAGTAACAGAATACAGTGGAATGAAAGTAGAATCGAGAGATGAAACAGGAATGATGTCATGTATCATAGTGAAAGGAAGAGAGACCATAGGAGAATAAAGGAAATAGTACACACTTTGTGACAGGGACTAGTTATTGACTATCGAGCCTCTGCTCCAGCCTCTGTGTGTTCACTACTGGCACTTCACCACATTAGGTCAAGATCCTCTACTGCACAGGCACCCTTCCGATAAGGCTGTCCCTGCAGACCGTACTGTCACACCACATCTCCAACATTCAGCACATCTAGACCCGAATCTGAAGAGGAGAAAGTCAACTGCTCCACATTACCACATGCATATGATGTCTCTGATAACAAGCACGTATACCTAGCCACTGACAGAGAGTGGGACAGCTGCAACCAAGACCCATGTCCTAATGCACTCACAAAACCTATATGACAACAATGGTAGTATCCTCGAATTTGGCTGTTTTATCCCAGTACTCCCACCGCTACCACTGACCCCACTTCCAGTTCTTCCAGCTACCCCCAGTTTATCCAGAACCCCCGGACACTCTAGGCCTGGGTCCCATGTAGGTCGACACTCCAGACCCATATCATGCATTTTGCCCATAGCTTCTCCCACACCCGCATTACTACCCATACCTCGTGGACCTTCTATACCCCCGTTTATCCCCTGTTACCAATCCCAGAACCATCTCCCCCACACCAAATCCCATTGTTATCCCCAGAACACCATTCCCAGAGCCACAACCACCTGCTCCACCCATAATTATGAACAACAAACAACTTGCCCACCTCTTAGAGGGTCTAAACACCGTCACCAATGCCCTGCTAACACAGGCAACTCACTCAAAGGACATCATCAGTAAACCCGAGGCGTTCAAGGGAAAGAAGGGCCACAATGCTAGATGATGGCTGAACCAGTTTGATAACTGGGCCAGGGAGCAGTCCAACTTGGTCAATAATGACCCAAAAAAGATTCAAGCGGCCCTGAACCTGATGACCTCCAAGGCCAGCGGCTGGGTGAACCAGTTCCTAACCAGGTCAAATGACCCCACCAACATCGACCTGATCTTCAGTGGCAGGTGGGCTGACTTCACCACCACCTTTAGGGGCCACTTTTTCTCTATCAACGAGAAGAAGCAGGCATTGGCCAACCTCAGGGTACTGAGGCAAGGACGGAATGAGTCCATTTCCGACTATGCCCAGACATTGACGGAGCTGGCCAGTCTCACCAAGCTCTTGGACTACGACCAGCGTCAATACTTTGTAGAGGGACTCACGTTGGAGATGCGGAAGTTGGTAGGATTGGCATCAGCAGTTGCCATGACCGAGCCAAGGGACCTTAGCAAACTCATCGTGAGGGTGAACAAGTTGGACATTAGTATTAACAACCCAGCTTTGAACATCAGACGAGGAGGTGCTCGAGCACAGTCTAGTAGTGGAGGAGGAAGGGACCCGAATGCAATAGATGTCGATGCCACCTCAATCTTGAACCGGAGAACTGGCACTCGGGAGGACTTTTTGAGACAAATGAGGAACAGGTGCTTTGGCTGTGGTGGCCTGCACCTAAAGAAGGACTGCAATCATGCACAAGGTGCTACGTGCAACTACTGTAAGAGGGTGGGTCATTTGGAACAGGTCTGCCAGGACAAGTTCATGGGAAAGGAAAGGGGAGGAGGACTAGCTGGAAGAGGTCGCCAACAGATTGCAGTGACTAATACGGAGGAGAATTTCTCGCTCTTCGATGAGGAAGGAGGGAGTCACTGTTCTCTGAACGACTCCATAACCACTGTCATGTCCACCTCTTCCCTGGCACCCAGCAACCCGACGGTAGCTTCAGAGAGTCAGGGACAGCTCACCGCCCAGATCGCTCAGCTCAACAGCCTTCTGGCTGGCCTTAGCTCCATTGTCAACAAGCTGCAGGGTTTTTAGAAAGGATGCCCATCTCAGCCACAACGAGAGCGTCCTGGAAGCTGAATGTAGTATGCCCATCTTCGAACTATAATTCTGTATTCTCATGTACCATAAACACGACTTGCAAATGTACACCTGCTTCATCACATTTCTGAGTACGCATAAAGATTGAGAATGGGAGATTACAAACAACAGCGGCGGCTATGGTAGATAGTGGGGCAACAGGCTTGTTCATGAGCAGGAGATTCGCAGAAGAGAAGAATTTACAGAAACTTCAGTTAAAGAAGCCAATACAGGTGTTCAATATCGACGGTACCCTTAATCAGGCTGGCAATAACAGTAGATGGACACAAACACTGGGTGGATTTTCTGATCACAGATCTAGGTGAAGAGGATGTAATATTGGGGCTACCCTGGCTGAGACAGTGGAATCTAGATGTAGACTGGTCAAGAGGATTGCTATCGATTAGGACCCACAGAGTAATGATAGAGGACGTACCAGATAGAGAAGGGGAAGCAATTGGCAGGACAACTCTGGGTGAAGGGGTACTAGAGGATACTCGAGACAACACAGCGAAGGAAACCCTGCATCAGGATAATGGACGTAAAGGGCAGGAGGAGATAGAAGAGGAGAAACAACCACGACTCTGTATTCTCAAGGCCAATCGAGCCCTTCGTCAGAACTGGCTCAGGCAGGGGATTATCAAGGATGTTAAGGAACAGGTTTGGATCGCAGCAGAGTACACTTACTCTCAACAACTTGCAGAAGCGGCACAGAAACTCAAGCTGAAGAAGACGTTTGAGGAGATGGTCCCTGAGCACTATCGGGAGTACAGCAAGGTCTTTTTGGAACAGGAATCAGAACGGTTGCTGGCACACAAGCCATAGGGCTATTGAGTTCACTCCTGGGGCTCCAGAGTCACTTCGTACAAAAATTTACCCTATGTCCCTGGTAGAACAGGAAGAACTGGACCAATTTATCAAGGAGAACCTACAGAAAGGGTACATCCGACCTTCCAAATCACCCATGGCATCTCTGGTGTTCTTCGTAAAGAAGAAAGATGGAAAGCTATGGTTCGTGCAGGATTACCAACAGCTTAACGAGTTTACAGTCAAAAACCAGACACCACTCCCACTAGTATCTGACATCATCAACCAACTCCACAATGCAAAATACTTCACCAAGTTCGATGTAAGGTGGGGTTACAACAATGTACGGATTAAGGAAGGGGATGAATGGAAGGCAGGGTTCATGACAAATCGAGGGCTGTTTGAGTCAACAGTCATGTTCTTCAGTCTTACCAACTCCCCAGCTACATTCCAGTCCCTGATGAACCTCATCTTTGCTGATCTTATTGTGGCAGGGAAGGTAGCAGTATATCTGGACGACATCCTGATTTTCAGTTCAGACTTATCGGAACATTGTCACATGGTTAAAGAGGTCCTCAAACAGCTACAGCAGAATGACTTCGACCTGAGAAGTGCGAGTTTGAGAAGACAGAGGTGGAATATCTGGGCTTGCTGATAAGTGAGGGGAGAGTCCATATGGATTCAGTGAAGGTAGCTGCAGTATGAGACTGGGCAACACCAAAATCAGTAGATGACATTTGTGGATTTTTAGGATTTGCCAACTTCTACTGACACTTCATCCAGTATTTCTCAAGGATTGCACGTCCGCTCAATGATTTAACACACAAGGATGCCCAGTTTGATTGGGGAACACAGCAACAGGCAGCATTTGAAGAACTAGAGATGGCATTCATCTCAGCACCTATTCTTGCCCTGTGGGATCCAGACAAACTGACTCAGATAGAAGTGGATGCTTCTGGTTACACTACAGGGGGAGCCCTTATGCAGCGGCAGGAGGACGGTACATGGCACCCGGTGGCATATCACTCAGCTTCAATGCAACCAGCGGAGAGGAATTACCAGATCTATGACAGGGAAATACTAGCAATCATAGAGGCCCTGAAGGACTGGCGCTACTTCCTAGAAGGCCTCCATGGGGAGTTCGAAATCATCTCTGATCATAGTAACTTGGAATACTGGCGAACAGCACAGGATCTTACTCAACGCCAAGCTCGTTGGTCCCTCTACCTATCTAGGTTCAACTTCCGGCTGGTTCACTATGCAGGGAAAAGTAACACTCAGGCCAACGCACTATCACAGATGCCACATCACTGTGTCCAAGATCATGAGGACAACCGACAACAGGTCGTACTTTCACCAGACCATTTTCACAAGATAGCTGTGTTCACCCTGGTCAACCCACTGGAGGAACAGATTCGCCAAGCATCAGAGAAAGAAGCAGAAGTGCTAGAAGGGCTGAGGAAGCTGAAGGAAGGAGGTCTGAAGAGATTAGCAAATGGATTACCAGAATGGGAGGAGGATAACAGTTTGGTCTATCATCACGGCAGAGTTTATGTACCCCCAGACAAGGAACTATGATGAGATGTGCTCTGGCAGTGTCATGATTCCCCATCAGCAGGACATTCAGGACTCCACGCAACTTACAATTTGGTGACGTCTCATTTCTGGTGGCCAACAATACGGTCATTCACTGAGAAGTATGTGGAGGGGTGTGACACCTGTGCATGAAAGAAGCTACAGCAGCATCCACAGGCAGTAACTCATCCACTGGACATACCAACAGGGATTTGGGAAGAGGTAGGAGTAGATCTGATCACTCAGTTGCCCAAGTCAGATGGATACGATGCCATCTTGGTTTGCACAGATCTGTTCAGCAAGCAGATTCACGCTATTCCCTGTATGACCAGCATCACTGCAGAAGAGGTAGCAGACCTCTACTATCGAGAGATCTTCTGACTGCATGGGCTACCACTATGGATCGCGGTCCCCAGTTTGCAGCAATGGTTATGAGGAAACTCCTCAAGCAACTGGGTATCAAGAGCAACTTAACGTCTGGATACTATCCACAAGCAAACGGACAGACAGAGCAGGCCAACCAAGAGGTGGAAAAGTATCTTCGACTGTATATGGGGAGGAGGCAGACAGATTGGGTGAAACACCTTCCAATAGCATTAACTCCAAGACCCATTCCACACACGACCTCTCTCCATTTGAGGCAGTATATGGATACCAACCCCTCTTCAACATCCCAGTGGGACAATGTACAGGACAGAGGGACGTAGATGAACGAATTGAGATGTTGAAGGAACTGCAGAAGGACACTCAAGTGGCCTTGGAGGCAGTGAAGAAGGAACAGAAGGCGGTGTATGAGAGGGGGAAGAAGGGAGCTCATGTGTTCAAGGTTGGAGAATATGTATGGTTGAACGCCAAGGATGTTGACCTGAAGACACCAAGTCGCAAGCTCTCAGATCAACAGCTGGGGCCATTCAAGGTATTGGAACGCATAGGAGATTTGGACTATTGCTTGAAGCTTCCTTGGGGGCGACATCGAATCCATCCAGTCTTCCATGTCGACAAACTTTCCCCCTGGCAAGGCAACAATATCAATGGAGAACGATCATCGCAACCTGGACCAATAGAGTTGGAGGAGGACGGAGCAGTAGGAGAGTATAATGTGGAGAAAATTCTAAATAGTAGAATTTACAGAGGGAAGTTACAGTACGAAGTAAAGTGGGAAGGCTGGGATGGAGGACATATTTCCTGGGAGCCAGCAGAAAACATGGCAAACACTTGGGAACTGGTGGAGGAGTTCCATGCAGAACACCCAGATGCCGTGGGGGAGTCGGACATACCAGTGCCAAAGAAGAAAAAGAAAAAGTCGAAACGATAGCCATCGAGTGTCACAAAGTGTGTGCTAATTCTCATTTTCCTATGATCTCTTTTCCTTTCCTTACAATACATGACATTATCCTTGTTTCATCTCTCGAGTCTATCTTCATTCCATTGCTTTCCATTACCTTCCGCTATGTTCTATCAGTTTCCGCATGATACCAGGTCACGACATCATAGGTCACATGCCAGGTAGTATATATAGGACGACCTGTCACCTAGTTCCCCATCTTGACCTCTTTGTCTTGGGACTAGGTGCATATTTGTACTCTGTAGAATCTGGGTAGTATTGATCGTCTTTGTCTTGGGACTAGTTATCGACTGTCGAGCCTCTGCTCCAGTCTCTGTGTGTTCACTACCGGCGCTTCACCACATTAGGTCAAGATCCTCTACTGCACAGGCACCCTTCCGATAAGGCTGTCTCTGCAGGCTGTACCGTTCCACCACGTCTCCGACATTCAGCGCATCAAGACCCGACTCCAAAGAAGAATCTGAACAAGAGAAAGCTGACTGTTCTGCACTACTGCACACATACGACGTTGCCGACAATGAACACGTACACCTAACCACCAACAGAGAGTGGAATAGTTGTGATCAGAACCAGTGCCCAAACGCACTTGCAAACTCGATATCCGAACCATACCATTTGATCCACATCGACGGTAGCATCCTTGAGTCCAACCATTTTATTCCAGTACTCCCATCGTTACCACCGTCCCCACTTCCAGTTCGTCCAGTTACCCCCAGTTTACCCAGAGCCCCCGGACACTCTAGGCCCAGGTCCCGCATAGGTCGACATTCCAGACCCACATCACGTATTTCGCCAGTAGCTTCTCCTGCACCCACATTACTGCCTGTACCTCGTGGACCTTCCGTATCCCTGTCTATCCCCATTATCACCACACCAAATCCCGTCGTTATCCCCAGAACACCATCCCCAGAACCGCAAACACCTGCTCCACCTATAATTATGAACAACGAACAACTCGCCCACCTCTTAGAAGGCCTAAACACCGTCACCAATGCCCTGCTAACACAGTCAACTCGCTCCAAGGACATCATCAGTAAACCCGAGGCATTCAAGGGAGAGAAGGGCCACAATGCCAGGCAGTGGCTCAATCAGTTCGACAATTGGACCAAGGAACAATCCGAGTTGGTCAATAACAATCTGAAGAAGATCCGAGCGGCCCTCAACCTGATGACCTCCAAGGCCGGTGACTGGGCAAACCAGTTCCTAACCAGGTCAAATGACCCCACCAACGTCGACCCAATCTTCAATGGCAGGTGGGCCGACTTTACCACTGCCTTTAGGGGCCACTTTTCCTCTATCAACGGGGAGAAGCAGGCATTGGCTGACCTCAGGGTACTGAGGCAAGGACAGAACGAGTCTGTTTCTGACTATGCCCAGACATTTACGGAGCTGGCCAGTCTCACCAAGCTCTCGGACTATGACCAGCGGCAATATTTCATGGAAGGACTCACATTGGAGATGCAGAAGTTGGTAGGACTGGCAGCAGCAGTTGCCATGACGGAGCCGAGGGACCTTAGTGAACTCATCGCTAGAGTAAACAAGCTGGACATCAGCATTAACAATCTGGCTCTGAACATTGGAAGAGGAGGCACCCAAGCACAGTCCGGCAGTGGAGGAGGAAGGGGTCCGAATGCTATGGATGTCGACGCCACCTTGACCTCAACCCAGAGGACTGGCACCAGGGAGGAGTTCTTGTGACAAATGAGGAATAGGTGCTTTGGCTGTGGTGGCCTGCACCTCAAGAAGGACTGTAATCGGGCACGAGGTGCTACATGCAATTATTGCAAGAGGCCGGGTCATTTGGAACAGGTCTGCCAGGACAAGTTCATGGGAAAGGAAAGAGGAGGAGGACTAGCTGGAAGAGGTCGCCAATGGATTGCTGCGACTAACATGGAGGAGCACTTCTCGCTCTTCGACGAGGAAGGGGGGAGTCACCGTTCTATGAATGACCCCACGACCACCATCACGTCCACCTCATCCCTGGCACCCAGCACCCCAACGGTAGCTCTAGATGGTCAGGGACAGCTCACTGCCCAGATCGCTCAGCTTAACAGCCTTCTGGCCAGCCTCAGCTCCATTGTCAACAAGCCACAGGGTTTTTAGGGAGGACGCCTGTCTTGGCTGCAACGAGAGTGTCCCAGAAGTCGATTGTAGTTTGCCCATTCTCGAATTATGACTCTATATCCTCATGTACTATTAACACGACTCGTGAATCTACTCCGTTATCATCACATTTCCAAGTGCACATGAAGATTGAGAATGGGAGATTACAAACGACAACAGCGGCCATGGTGGATAGTGGAGCGACAGGTTTATTTATGAGCAGGAGGTTTGCTGAAGAAAAGAAGTTGCAAAAGCTTCGATTAAAGAAGCTGATACAGGTGTTTAACATTGATGGCACCCCTAACCTGGCTGGCAGTATACAGGAATTTGCACAGCTGGCCATAACAGTGGATGGACATAAGCATTGGGTGGATTTTCTGATTACGGATCTAGGCGAAGAGGACGTGATATTGGGGTTACCGTGGTTGAGACAGTTGAACCCAGAGGTAGACTGGTCAAAAGGGTTGCTATCGATTAGGACCCACAGAGTGACAGTAGTGGACATACCAGATAGGGAAGGAGAAGCAATTGGCGGAACGACTCAGGGCGAAGGGGTACTGGAGGACGCTCAAGACGATGCAGTGAAGGAAACTCCGCATCAGGATAAATATGGAGGGGAAGGACAGGAAGAAACGGTACTGGGAGAGGAGGAAAAACAACTGCAACTCTGCGTTCTTAAGGCTAACTGAGCACTTCGTCAGAATTGGCTTAGGCGGGGGATTATCAAGGACATTCAGGAACAGGTTTGGATCGCGACAGGGTACACTTACTCCCAACAACTTGCAGAAGCGGCACAGAAACTCAAGCCAAAGAAGACGTTTGAGGAGATGGTCCCTGAGCATTATCGGGAGTACAGCAAGGTCTTCTCAGAACAGGAATCAGAACGGTTGCCAGCACACAAGCCTTGGGATCATGCTATCGAGTTCACCCCAGGGGCTCCAGAGTCACTTCGTACAAAGATCTACCCCATGTCCCTGGTAGAACAGGAAGAACTTGACCGATTTATCGAGGAAAACCTATGGAAAGGGTATATCCGACCGTCCAAATCGCCTATGGCATCTCCAGTGTTCTTTGTAAAGAAGAAAGACGGGAAGCTACAGTTTGTACAAGATTACCGACGTCTCAACAAGTTCACAGTCAAAAACCGGACACCACTCCCCTTAGTATCTGATATTGTCAACCAACTCCGTAATGCTAAATACTTCACCAAATTCAACGTTAGGTGGGGTTACAACAACATATGAATTAAGGAGGGAGACGAATGGAAGGCAGGATTTGCAACAAACCGAGGGCTGTTCGAGCCAACGGTCATGTTCTTTGGTCTTACCAACTCCCCAGCTACATTCCAGTCCCTAATGAACCTCATCTTTGTGGATCTTATCGCGGCAGGGATGGTAGCAGTATACCTGGATGACATCCTGATCTTCAGTTTGGACTTATCGGAATATCGTCATGTGGTTAAGGAAGTCCTCAAACGGTTACAGCAGAACGATCTATACCTCTGATCCGAGAAGTGCGAGTTTGAGAAAACAGAGGTGGAATATCTGGGTTTGTTGATAAGTGAGGGGAGAATACGTATGGATCCGGTGAAGGTAGCTGCAGTACAAGATTGGGCAACACTGAAATCAGTACATGACGTTCGTGGATTTTTAGGATTTGCCAACTTCTATAGGTGCTTTATCCGGGATTTCCCAAAGATCACATGCCCACTCAACAACTTAACGTGCAAGGACATTCGGTTTGACTGGGGAACACAGCAACAGGCAGCATTCGAAGAACTACGGACACCGTTTGTCTCCGCACCTATTCTCGCCTTATGGGATCCAGATAAACCAACTTGGATAGAGGTGGATGCGTCTGGCTATGCTACAGGGGGAGCCCTTATGCAGCAGCAGGAAGACGGTACATGGCACCCAGTAGCATACCGCTTGGCTTCGATGCAACTGGCAGAAAGGAATTACCAGATCTATGATAGGGAGATGTTGGCAATCATAGAGGCTCTGAAGGACTGGCATTACTTCTTAGAGGGCCTACATGATGAGTTCGAGATCATCTCCGATCACAGTAACTTGGAATATTGGCAAACTGCACAGGACCTCACACGACGCCAAGCTCGCTGGTCCCTCTACCTATCCAGATTTAACTTCCGACTGGTACACTGTGCAGGGAAAAGCAACACTCAGGCTGATGCACTATTGCGAATGTCACATCACTGCATTCAAGATCATGAGGACAATTGGCAACAGATTGTGCTTTCCCCTGACCAGTTTCACAAGATAGCAGTCTCTACCCTGAAAGGACGGATTCGTCGAATGTCAGAGAAAGAAGCTGAAGTACTGGAAGGATTGAAGAAGCTGAGGGAGGGAGGCCTGAAAAGGTTGGCAAATGGATTACTGGAATGGGAGGAAGACAACGGTTTGGTGTATCATCACAGCAGAGTCTACATACCTCCAGACAAGGAATTACGACGAGACGTGCTCCGACAGTGTCATGACTCCCCATCGGCGGAACACCCAGGAATCCACGTGACTTATGACTTGGTGACGTCTCCTTCTGGTGGCCAACAATACGGTTGTTCACGGAGAAATATATGGAGGAGTGTGACACCTGTGCACAGAAGAAGTTACAGCAACATCCACAGGCGGTAACCCATCCACTGGATGTACCAACGGGAATCTGGGAGGAGGTAGGAGTAGATCTGATTACACAGTTGCCGAAGTCGGATGGGTATGACGCCATCTTGGTCTGCATGGACTTATTCAGCAAGCAGATTCATGCTATTCCCTGCATGACCAGCATCGCCACTGAAGAGGTTGCAGACCTCTACTATCAAGAGATTTTCCAACTTCACGGGCTACCCTTATGCTTTGTTTCAGATCATGGTCCCCAGTTCGCAGCAATGGTTATGAGGAAACTTCTGAAGCAGTTGGGTATCAAGAGTGATTTGACATCTGGATATCACCCACAGGCAAATGGACAGACGGAGCAGGCCAACCAAGAAGTGGAGAAATACCTTCAGCTATATGCGGGGAGGAGACAGACAGACTGGGCGAAACACCTTCCAATGGCAGAGTTTGTCATCAACTCCAAAACTCACTCTGCACACGATCTCTCCCCATTTGAGGCAGTATACGGATACCAGCCCCTATTCAACATCCTGGTGGGACAGGGTACAGGATGGAAGGACATAGATGAACAGATTGAGGTGTTGAAGGAGTTGTGGAAGGACACGCAAGCAGCACTGGAAACAGTGAAGAAGGAACAGAAGGTGGCATATGAGAAGGGGAAGAAGGAAGCTCATGTGTTCAAGGTTGGAGACTACGTATAGTTGGACACCAAAGATATCGACCTGAAAACACCAAGTCGCAAGCTCTCAGACCAACAGCTAGGGCCATTCGAGGTATTGGAACGCATAGGAGACCTGGACTACCATTTGAAGCTTCCCTGGGGGCGACATCAAATCCATCCAGTTTTCCATGTCGATAAACTCTCTCCCTGGCGTGGCAACGATATCAATGGAGAACATCCATTGCAACCTGGACTGATAGAGTTGGAGGAGGACGGAGCGATAGGGGAGTACGATGTGGAGAAAATCCTCAATAGTAGGATTCACCGAGGAAAGTTACAGTACGAGGTAAAGTGGGAAGGCTGGGATGAAGGACACATTTCCTGGGAGCCAGCAGAAAATGTGAAGAATGCTCAGGAACTGGTGGAGGAGTTCCATGCAGAGCATCCAGACGCTGTGGGGGAGTCAGATATACCGACGCCAAAGAAGAAAAAGAAAAAGTCAAAACGATAACCATCAAGGACGATGGTCTTAGAAGGGGGGTAATGTCACAAAGTGTGTACTAATTCTCATTTTCCTATGATCTCTTTTCCTTTCCTTATGATACATGACATTATCCTTGTTTCATCTCTCGAGTCTATCTTCATTCCATTGCTTTCCGTTACCTTCCGCTACGTTCTATCAGTTTCTGCATGATACCAGGTCACAACATCATAGGTCACATGCCAGGTAGTATATATAGGACGACCTGTCACCTAGTCCCCCATCTTGACCTCTTTGTCTTGGGACTAGGTGCATATTTGTACTCTGTAGAATCTGGGTAGTATTGATCGTCTTTGTCTTGGGACTAGTTATCGACTGTCGAGCCTCTGCTCCAGTCTCTGTGTGTTCACTACTGGCGCTTCACCACATCGAGGACAATGGTCTTAGAAGGGGGGTAATGTCACAAAGTGCATACTATTTTCGTTTACCTTCCTACAGTCTCTTTTCCTTTTACTATGATACACGACATCATTCTTGTTTCATCCCTGGATCCTATCCTTTACCTTTATTCCACTGTGTTCTATCCTTTTCCACTATGTTCTATTAGTTTCTGTATGATACAGGTCACGACATCATAGGTCACATGCCAAGTAGTATTATATATAGGCCGACTTGTCACCTAGTCCCCCATCTTGACCTCTTTGTCTTGGGACTAGGTGCATATTTGTACTCTGTAGGATACTGGGTAGTATTGATCATCCTTTGTCTTGGGACTAGTCATCAACTGTCAAGCCTCTGCTCCAGTCTCTGTGTGTTCACTACCGGCACTTCACCACAACCATGAGACTTGGCATAGGTAACCGCTTCATACTGATCCACTACTCTGGTGAGTGAAGCCTCATGTATGAATCTGTGGTATAGTGCTGCAACAACCTGCATGAATGTCCAACAACTTTTCAACAGGTCATTAGAATCAAAATCATCTGGTATTCTCTCAACAACATCGACATAATAGTGACGAGCTGAGGATTTGAGGAATGCTGCAAGAGCATTAGTCCTTTGCATATCAATGGAGGTGAGTACATAGGCATTCTTAGTTCAACTCCATCTCACAGGAGGTCCACATAAATCAGCAGTGTTCAACCAACAAACTAAGTCCTGCACAAAGGTGTCAAAATAAGTCAAATCGTCTTCTCTGCCATAATTTCCAGGTTTAGGCAATGATTGGAGCAAGGTTTTCTATATTCCAGTGTTTCCCTTGAGGGGCTTACAATAAAGGTACATAGTTATCAATTCTTCAAAACCTTTAAAGGCAGC
This sequence comes from Marasmius fiardii PR-910, assembly GCA_014904975.1. NCBI lineage: Eukaryota > Fungi > Basidiomycota > Agaricomycetes > Agaricales > Marasmiaceae > Marasmius > Marasmius fiardii. The sequence goes on along the minus strand of MU128059.1, from coordinate 688 downwards.
TTTCAGCATTTCGTCCTCAGATTGAGGTGTAGGGTCATAAGTCCAAATTCTTTTCTGAAACATTTCAGGATCTTCCGAGGGGTAACAGAGTCGATTATCACCTCCCTCAGGAGTCACAGCATTCTCGTCCATTTCAGACTTGACTGAACCATCAGAACTTCTGGCATCACCATCCAGATCATTGCTCGGAGGTGGTTCATCACCACCACCACCACCAGCATGGGCAAAATTATTACTCCCAGAGCCCTGACCATTTGGTGAGTTGTTGGGTTGGTGGTTAGACTCCATTTCGGACCCCGGCTCAGGAACTCGAGGGCCCCTTCGGGATTACCCTTCAACACCAGTACCCCATGGGAACCGACGAAAACGGTTTGATTGGCATCGATGCAGCGATCCTGTTTGCCACAAAACAAGTTCGGCCCAGTAACGTCAAGGTCATTCCAGTTGTTGTCTGGATACACGAAGAAAGGATCTACGCATATAAAGGAAGTTTGATCGACACAAGTGTGTATCCCTTCACCCGCCACCATGCGGACATCTGCCTTCACCGCGCGGATGACAGCACCTACAAAGCAGTAGCTTGGCTTGGAGATGTGGAGGATGTCCCCTTTTATAGCTGGGATTTCAAGGAGAATTCCATGAGGTGGTCCTCCGAAGAAGAGGAAATCAACCATACCGGAAACGAGTC